>JAABNY020000046.1:16001247-16011687 GCA_015164015.2 Brevimyrus niger
GGAGGACAGGAGTGCCCCTCGGGGATGTAGGAGGACAGCAGTGCCCCTCGGGGATGTAGGAGGACAGGAGTGCCCCTCGGGGATGTAGAGTAAGCAAAAGTGAAGGGGCTTCATGGTCACCCCTGGCCCCCACTTACAGTGCACGCTATCTGCACTCCTGTGCGTGATTTGTATAGATATGATATAAAGGCACAGTCAAGGCTGGAAGGGGATTTGGTATCGGGGCGGGGCCAATTGTAACGTTATTGTTATTTGCATACGATGTCCAGTAGTAGAGTTGTAAAAACAAATCGAGGGGATGATGAATTTTATCGTTTATCAGACATATTTTGTGCTGGTGACGGTGCACATGGTGGGAGACCAACTGAGTACCCTTTTTATTGTTGTTTAAGCAAAAACATAACTAATATATTCTACTATCCTAAAACAACATGCATGGTGTGGATGTTACATGTCAGATACTCCTGTCATTGATACTGACTAAGGCACCTCAGAATTGGAGGCAGTCCCCTGGCTGGCATAGCTGTCACATGCTCCATAGTTAGGGTCAAACGCAGAGGACACATATTCCCACTTGGTTGAAGTGCAGCTTCATACTCATGGTACTTTGAAATCTTTTGGTAATTCCTTTATTAAAATTCAAAACAAAACCTCAGAGAAACATTATAAATGAACATCTGAGTCATCTTAAGTCAGGTCAAGTCCATTTTAATTCAAGTGCAAAAACAAAAGAATGAAACCATTGAAACAATTTATAAAATCTGAAAATGAATCTTACAAATTACACGAATATATAGCACAAACTGAGATTTGTTTTAGATAAAAGTGACTTACGTAAAACCTTATAGAGGTTTCCAAAGATTTTCATAATCATTTTTTTTGTTGTCAATTTTCCGAGCTCTTGCTTTATTTTTTTTTTGGAGTCCTCGGTTAGAGGCCGTATCTCCCTCCACTCCTACAGCAAGCGTGCCTCACGACGGCCAGGTGCTCGCAAACAAACGCGAAAGTGACAAATGTAAGTGACGAGCAAAAGAATGAACGTAAAAGTGATACGACGAGCGCAGGCGGGACATGAAAAGTAAATCCGACATTGTGCATTTGGAGGTTGAACAGCCAAAGATCAGTTTTAAAAACGTTTTAAAAATCGATTCGTTCAGACTTACGAATCGGTTCAACCTGTTCACTAAAAAAACAAGTTAAAAAGAACGATTAGTTTGCGAAACGACCATCACTAATAGATTCATTAATAAAATAGCACAAGGGATGGAACAGGGGGATGTTCGTTTTAGAAAGGGGGTGATTTTGACTTTTTATTTCAGGGGGAATGACATCCCTCCTCATCCCCCCTCAACTCGAGTACCGAGCCCTTACGGCTTCATCTAACCAGAATACCCAGGATGCACTTGATCCGTTTTAGAGAACAGTGAATCCCTCCATTCTGGTGAGGGGGAGAGCCTGTCCTGAGTGATGGAGTTTTAAGTACCTCTAGAGGCAGATGACTTCAGTGGATGCAGTTTTGAGGGCACTGGGGGGGGGAGGGGCTGTGGTGGTAAAGCAGTAGCTAAACCAGACGATTCCTGATGAATTTGCATCCTAATTGACACCTGAGCTCACCAGTGGTGGTTAATGACTGAAAGAACAAGGTCACAATGACATGCTGCCAGAATGAGGTGTCCCCACAGGGTGACCAGGCTTTCTCTCCGTAACCAAGCGAGGAGTGTGAAGCTCCTGAGGTACCTCAAAACCGAGCCAGTGAGAGGAGTCAGCTGAGGCGGTTTGAGTCCCCCATAAGGCTGCTGCCTGGACAGCTGGTCTGGAAATGACCCATCCCTGGGATTCGTTTGGGGATAAGGCAGAGTTTGGGGCCTTAGGAAAAAAAAGGTTGGGTCTGACCTGCTCACCAGGGCATGCAGAAGAATAGAGATGCATCGTGCAGACCTCCCTAGTGTGGCTGGAGCTGTTTCATTTATGTGCCTATTGGAAACTAATAACACATCATATAACTATGTCAATATATGTCTAAATGTCTGCTTACATGGTGGCTCAGCACTGAACTTTATGTGCATGTAATGTATGTAATGGAATAGCGATGCCTGGTTCTCAGGTGCCACTGAATTCAGTAAAATGAAACCTAAGCTAGATTTTCATATGGTTTATTTAACAATTTTTTGACATTTTGCAGCAGAAAATGCATGTGTCTTACAGTTTATCGCAGTTGTGAGTATTTATATTAGGGAGACCTTTCGTGTTTTCGTCACAGATCACAGACATGAACGCCATCTTGGTGCTCTGTGTCCTCCTCCTGCCCAGTAAACATAGTCATTCCAGAAGTGAATGGAAGCTGAAATAAGTCAAACCATAACCACAAGCTCCAAATTACCAGAGGATGCACAGGGCAGCTGACAATGAAGGCGGGGCCCCGTGTCAGAACCACATTGCCACACAGACTGCAGGATGGTCAGCACACTACCAGCTGCATGATCAGCCACTGGCACTGTACAGTGAGGGACTCGACAAAAGTGTAAGAACATGCATTAACAATAAGAGGAAGTGCGGACCGCTGACGTTAAGGTGGGGGTTGGGGTGATAAATCACCCCGTAACCAGCAACTTTAAAGAAGTGAGGTGCTGAGAGGAGGTAAGGGATGCATTCAGCGCAGCTCAGAGGCTCAGGAGCAGGTTATGGATGCCTTCAACATAGCTCAGAGGCTCAGGAGCAGGTGAGGGATGCCTTCAGCACAGCTCAGCGGCTCAGGAGTAGGTGAGGGGTGCCTTTAGCGTAGCTCAGAGGCTCAGGAGCAGGTGAGGGATACCTTCAGCACAGCTCAGAGGCTCAGGAGCAGGTGAGGGATGCCTTCAGCACAGCTCAGAGGCTCAGGAGCAGGTGAGGGATGCCTTCAGCACAGCTCAGAGGCTCAGGAGTAAGGCTGGTCCACAGCAGGCAGGGCAGTATTGATAGTGGCTTGAGGGGTCACCCCTAGTGCTTCATATTAGTCAGGAAGATGCAGAGTAAAATGCCCAGAAGGAGGCTTCTGGAAACCAGGATGCAAGTACCTCCCCCCATTACATGGGTACTTGGTCCTGTGGTCCAGTTGGTGGTGGTTCTGCTTGTAGGGTTCTGCATTACACTGGGTGTGCTGGGGATTCCTATGCTGGTGAGGCCCAGGCTGTTTGTGGGGGTTCTTGGCACAGCAGAGCTGCTGGTCGACCAGAGGGGGCTGGTGATGTTGGTCGTCGAAATGGTGCTCCCTGTGTTCTGGGCGGAAGCTGCTGACATTGAAGCTGACAGTGAAGAGCTCGTCTGGCCAGCCTAGCAGAGCGGAGGAAGGCAGAAGGAGTAAGGAGGCGCAGATTCATCGGGATTACAGATGGTTACAGAGGGGATCAGCAACACAAAAATGGCGGACAAGATGTTCGGCAAACAAGCGAAGGAGAAGGCTGCGCCAGCCAGATGGAGAGAACAAAAGAAACCAAACATTTACCATGAACGATGAAATGACGCACGGGTGGGCTGGATTTGTATAACCCTGCTGCCGTACCCCAGTGTGAGATTAATGTGTCACTACTATACCAATAACATTGACTTTTCAGTGTAAAACATAACAAAACCGCAACCGCGACTCCAACCCTAACTGCCATTTTGGCTGTTGTGTAAAATTTGTCCTGAAGAACATGTCTTTGACATTTGGAGGAAATCTACAAGGGCATGCAGAAAACGTGTAAACTCCAGACAAGCTCACCTACCTACCAGCGACTGATGTAAACATTAGCTCACACCCCACTCTGATGAGCAGAAATGTTTGTTTTTTTAATATACAACAAAACTGGAAATTCATTGAGCTAGAATATTAGCATACTTCCATGTTTCTAACAGCATTATTTTTATCTTCTTGCTTTCGTTCGTGAACTGGTTTACTTAATTTAATTCAAGTCATCTATACAGCCAGACCTCTTTACTAAAGCAGTCAGCAGGGGTCTGATGGGGTCTTTCAGTCAAAATCCAGGCCTTCATCTTCGTATGTCGTCTGTTGCTCAAACATGAACATCCATCCATCCATCAATTTTCTATAATCACTTGTCCTATTCAGGATTGAATAGGAGTCTATCCCGAAAGCTACAGACACAAAGCGGGGAACAACCCAGGATGGGGCACTAACCCACCACAGGAAACACACACATGTGGAACTATGTATTTCGTTACTCAAATAGGTAGAAGGAAAGATGGCCATTGTTTACTGTAAAGCTTATAAAATGTACTTTGCTGATTACTGGACTATTTAATCTCCTTAGACTAACCAGCACTGATTTAAATAAAGCCCCACGTCATCCACCTATTCACTCTTATCGCTTTTGCCTTTTGTTAATAAGCCTTTTAGGATGGGTGAGTCATTTGTCTTTTTGCTGATAAAATGGCCCAATGTTATTTAACCCACCCATGAAGGTATGAAGGAGGCTCTACCTACCGCAGCATGCATCAGTAGCAGAAGGGGGAGGCAATGCCACAGGGAGAAGCCCATCATCACGCTCCAGCGTCTCCTGGCACCCCCGTCCCGCTGTGCTCCCCTGCACCGTCTCCTTCTCTTTTTATATCTGGAATCCTTAGCAACAGCACTGGGGGGGCTTCTACCAATAGCTGTTTGTGGGGGGGGGCATATATTCTGATGTTTTCTTGATATGTAAAAAAGTCATGCAAATCACTTTGATGTGGGTGGGGTGGGGGGGGGGGCATGTGAGTATGTGAGTGGAGCCCTCCAAGGCAGGACAAGTTCCATGCTTCCATGGTTTCTGGAGTGCAGTGATTGGCTGAAAGCCAGGGCTCCCCAGTAGGCCAGCCAATGACAAAACATGTCATGTTCGTCAGTGTGTCCTGGCTCAGCTGGCGCCCCCATCAGGCCCAGCAAATTGTAATGTCAGCACCCCACCCCTGCCCCCAGCAGATTTAATCTGCATATAAAACAGCTTAGACCAGCATAACAGAGTAACACCCAGGGGCAGTGGCCATTGGCTTTGTGTCAGTGACAGAAATTGGCCTTGGAGGAAAAATAATTTTTCATTGTTTTCAGATGAGGTTGGGTTCAAAACACAGAACGTACTCCAGCAAAGCACACAGAAACGGTCCATACTCACAAGCTTATGCCGTCGCCGTCATGAGGTTTGAAAATTCGTTTTTCATTCATGGAAGGGCATGTAAAAATATCTTTGCCTGATGGTGTGTCAGTAAACAGGCACCCTGCTTCCTTCCTAGCAGGAGAAAAAATAAGATTTTAAAAATATTTCATCTGCGTATTCAGGTGATTTCAACTGGATTAAGGCAAGTATTGAAAAACATATTTGTAACATGAGCTATTCAAAGATCAAGAGCGGTAAGGCTTCATAGCTATATGCTTAGAAATAGACTGGTTAAACATTATTCCAGAAGTGTTATGTGAACAACAGGATAAGAAGGCTCACAGTTCTGTGCCGCCTCTTACATCTTAAGAATCTATTTGGATGTGGAGTCAAACAAAAGGCCCTTTATTAGGGAGTATACACTACATGACTTCTCTCAGCCATGAGAGTTACTCATTAAATTTTCCTTACTCCATTCCTATGATACATGGTTAAAGGTCCCCATTACAGGTGTAAACCTGGTTTAACAGGGAAGTTGTCTGCTGAGTTTATCTCATTACCACTGCTCAATACACAGTTCCGTTTGGCTGCCTTTCATATTATTGTTCACAATGGTCTATGCTGTGCATAAATTAATTGGCCAAACACATTAAGTCATTTTAAAATTTTGTTTTCCTTTTGTTGTTACTGTGCAAGAACAAATTCTTGTAAAATTGTTTTCTCCACCTCTGCTAACTTCCCACACCAGTTCTGACCTGTTCCCCTTGTGTTCCACCTGCACGTCACTTGTTCTGACCTGTTCCACACTCGTTTGTCACTTGTGGTCACTGCATACAGGCTGGGGTGGAGACATACTGTTTCGTTTGCATTATGATCAATTTATGAACAAACAGACCTTTATAGCTGCCTAAAACCATGTCTCAGTTACTTGTACAACTGGATTCATAGCCTTAAAATAACAACCTAACTAATAAACACTGGTAACGTGACACCTGGGAGACTCCTATATTAAAGCGTTGGCTCCTACAGTGTGCAGACTTACTTAAAATGTAACAGAGAAATGATAGAATAATACATAAAACAATGATTAGGAATTATGATAACGTTATTGTATAAGCTTTATGTCTTCTGCCTGAGCTGTAACATTTTCAAGGACAAAGAGCAGGAAGTGCTATTTGCTTTACATTTAAAAAGCTGGAGCGATTACTTATCAGCCTGGCAATTCAGACTTCCTCATGCAAAGAAACTTCATTGGGAAAGATATGTGGCTGAATCATAGATCATTACTTAGCATATGCGGCTTTGTGGTTCAGTCGCTTAAACTTTATTTTCATTTTTTTTTTCATCTACATTCCCCTTGGTGTAAATGGGCAGCAGGATAAATCTGCCTATTTGCATCTTACGTGACACTTAGGCTCTCGCGCTCTCACGTGAGTGTAAATGCGGATGCAGACCCATCACGAAATGAAAATCTCATGCCAGCAAGCCTGTGATGGAACCAGAAAATTTTCAGTGGGGAAGCCAGGCTGGGTTATTTTGGGGTGACATGTAAATCTAAATACAGGGGACCCTTGACTTACAAACTGAATTCATTCGTGTGGGCTGGCTGTAAATCAAGTTACTTACTGGTCGTAAGTCAAGACTATTTTCCCATAAAAAATTATCAAAATGAGCATAATGCATTCTGAACCTCCCAAAGCACCCCTTAACTAACCTTTTCATAACAAAAAAGGGTTGTATAATGTGTGTAATTTACCAGAAACACCAATAATTTTCCTAGTATACTCACTTGCCTTTCGTTTATCCACACTAATACTAGCCTTTCTACCTCATCTAACTCATTTGATTATGACTTACTATTTTCAGTAACACCTTTAGCAACACTCACTTCCTTATACAAATTCTTTCTTTGTAAGACTGTTGAGATAGTGGTTGTCAACATGCTTTACATATTAGCCAGAAAGGTCACATGAACGTCACTCATTTTTCTGCACAATTTCCTTCTTTACCTTCTCTTCCTACCCTAGCCTCTTTTCTAGTTTTTCTGGGGCATTTTGATTAGCGAAATTACTTATATAAAGCACTGCACTGACCAAAATAAGGTCCAAAAACAGGCATATCTGGGCTCAGACTGATGCTTACGGATGCCTCTCAGGCGTCTCAGGGCGTCTCGGGCCCTTGTTTACAACCACACAAGCGGATACACGTTTTGGCCTCCACCGGCATTCAGGTTGTAACTCAAGACTTTGGTTGTAAGTCAAAACTAAAATTTTGATTGTAACCCAAGTTGTTTGTATGTCAGGACGGTTGTAACCCGAGGGTCCACTGTATGAATATAAGGCATCAGAAAATAAGAGAATATTTTAAGTACCTAAACACCATAACACTACATTGTTTATAATTCAGGCAGTGGTGGAATTATCAAGTACAAAGCTGTTTCCTGCAGCAATTGTAGCAAGTTTACACTGAGTATAAGATTCCCAAACTTCTGCATTTACTCCTATTCTGAGCACATGTTTAGCTCAGCAGGACTATGAGTTCATTCTTTATCACTATATCATCAAGGACACAGAGGAACAGTTACGGAAATAAATGGAGTTTTTTTTTTTTTTAATCAAAGTCTGATTTAATCAAAACGTTGGTGGCCAGGTGTCAATCTAGGGTGACAGCCCCCCCCCTCTCTTAAAACCCTCCAGATCTGTATATGTGGCTGACCAAAGCTGGAAACCGTGTTAAGCACTTGGCTGAAAGGGAAAGTGAGGGAGGGGATGCTTCCGCGCCATTACTGGGTCACCCTGTGAAACGACTTTTATGAGTTTTTCATTGGAAAATAAATTGTATGAGTAAATTGTAAAAGTAAATTGGAAATAAAAATATAAAATTTGACAAAATATTAAAGCGTTAAATGCTAGCGGCAATTGGCTACTTCAGACAATTGCTCTCATAATCCATATTAGCAAACATTATCATTGAATAATATTTACTATTTAGTACTTTTCTAGCACCCCCTGGTGGATTCTGTGAGATGTACAAGGTAGGCCAAAAACGGGAAGTTACGTCATGATACGCCGGTGGGTCTACTTGGTTCAAAATGAGTTTGTGACGCGTCCGAAGTAAGGAAGCGCGTTGTTAGTCGTTTTAAATTTTAAGTTCAATGAAACAGTTGAGCGGGCTGGGGCTTGGTTCTGCTGTGATTCTCAGTAAGTAATTAGCGGTCGGCCTGAGTGTTTTCTTCTGGCGGTTAGCGGCCAGGCTAACAGGCTAGCATTAGCCTGCTTTGTTTTGGGGGAAGCCCCTCGGTCCGGTACCGCGGCACGGTGGCGCCTTTTTCCTTTCATTTACGGTCACTTTGCGGCACTTCTGTCTGAAGGGTCCGTGTCCTGATGTTCTGTTAGCTAATCATATGTGAATTTTAATTGTTAGAAACACTTGGTTGGCTTATCTTGCTGGGAAGTATATGCGTGTATCGCTGCACTTCATCCTTCGCAGTGGTTGTGGTTTGACTGCGGGTATCCGCATTTGGGACCGGGATAGCGGAAAGGCAAGACATAAAGTACAATACAGTACTGTAAAGTACACACAGTCACCGAGAGCAAATAATAATGTAAATTCCCTATACTTTAATAAGGAGATCGCTATCGCGCGCATCTTCTGATTTCAAACTAAGAAAGATGAAGCGTTTTTATGCTTAGAATGGGTGCTGAGAAAGAAGACGGCGCCTGAACCTGAGGCAAAACATCTTATTGAATGTTTTATTCTATTTTATAGAATTTTATTGTACATTGCAAGTTTATATGTAGTTACAGCACCCGCACTGTGCTACATATCTGATTCATTTCTGCTTATTGTATCTGTCACACGGTCCACCCGCTTTCAGGTGTCTCTCCATCAGTGTATATGAATTACTATAGATGTCGGACGTTACTGGGTAGGATGTAAGTCGATGGGTACCTGGTATATGGTTTCTCGAGATAAGTTTGTCTTTTTACTGGCGGAACATGGTTATCATGCCTGGTTTTATATTGTGATTCATACACAGGCCAGTGGCTTGTGGGATGGTTTGAATACACTTGGAGCCATGTCAGCCTTGATCTCTGCAGTATTGTAATCGCTGCCCCCCTAAACCCCAGGTCCTTATGTCTGCTGCTTTGCCCGCAAAGGGGCCCGGCCTTCCTGGTATGTCCAGCTTGCCTTCCCAGCAGCAGCCAGCCCCCCATGGCCCCCCCACAGCCGGGCCCAGCCAGACCGCCATGCCTCTGCGTGAGATCTCGCCTGTCTTCCTGTGTCGCATCGGGCAGGAGACTGTGCAGGATATCATCACGCGCACCATGGAGATCTTCCAGATCACTCGTGCCACACAGGTTAGCATTCTCCTCCCACTTGCTCATGCACCTGTTTCCTTGTCTCTCTCTTTCTTCCAACGTTTCCCTGTAGGCCCACAGGTGACACCATCCACACGAATGCTTCCCTGTCTCTCTATACGCACGCAAGCACACACACACACACACACACACACACACGCGCTACCCTGTCCCTTCCTTCATGTATATGTTTCCTTATACATCCATTTCCTCCTACATGTATACTTATCTTTTCACACAGATACCTGTTTCCGTATATCTCTTTCACCACACACACACGCGATATCTCCCTTTTGGTTTCTCATCATAGCAGTGTGTGGCTCAGTCTCAGTGGGTTGGAACGCCATGCCAGTGATTGGAAGGTCCTTGGTTCAGATCTGTCAGTGGAGCGAGACCCTAGCCCCCCAAAACCCTCCAGGAACCGTCTGACCCTGCTTATGGATATTACCGTCTGCTGAATAAATATGCTGTACAATGAATAAACTTCCGCGTTCCCCAGCCGCTTCCATGTCCCTTTATTTCATTCCTGCCTTCCCCACACCTGCTGTCTGTCCCCCTCTGTTCCTGGCCCTTCATCCTCTCTCCTCACTCTGGCGCTGAGCTGCCGTCGTTCCCTGACAGGCCCCTCCCCCTGCTTTCTTGTTATAAGCTGCCGAATGGTGTGACGCAGAGTCAGGCCGTGTACCAGGACCGCTTCGGCAAGCTTCAGGAACACCTGCGCCAGCTGAGCCTGCTTTTCCGCAAGCTGCGGCTGCTGTACGAGCGCTGCGTGGAGATGACCTCTGACCTGCAGGAGGCCCCGGCGGAGGTGAGAGCGCTCCCCCTCTCGCTGTGACTCCATTTCCGTCTGCCCCCTCCCAGCCGCACTGTATGAATGCGGCCTGATGATGTCACCTGTGGGTCTACACCGCGTCAACTGGTCTGCTGGAGCTCCTTTGCATTTCATCAAACCGGCACATACACTATCAGAA
>JAABNY020000046.1:16033138-16044508 GCA_015164015.2 Brevimyrus niger
CGTCGAACCCCCCCCCCCCCCCATCGGCTCCGCCCCTCGCTCCCAGAATGCTCAGGGGCTGGGGAATAACGAGGTTGCCTTCCACATGGCTCAGTCACTGCCATGGCATTAATGTAACCACTACCCGCCCCACCCCCCAAGATGACTGACAGTCCAGGTCAGCACAGACTCATGCAGCACAGAAACGCAGCACAGACACATGCATGCTACGGCAGTCTTCAAGTGATTTTAATGCATGAACTAACCTCAAAAAGCATTGTTTTATTTCTTAAAATGATAATTGGCTCTTTGCCTGGTTTTTACTGAGCCCAGCTGTAATGTCTCCCAGCCCCCAAATACAAGGTTAGGAGCTCCTGGGGACTCCACGTAAATCTACAGGAGCACCAGACGCCCATGGTCATTAACCTGAGACCACCCTGTCAGAGCCAGGCTCAGCCTTAGCCCGAGTGTGCTTCTCCTGGTGGGGGGGGGGTAAAGGCTGGGGGTGGAGAAATTGCTACCCATATCCCCCCTTGACCCACTTTGCGTGGAAGTGCGTGCAATACATGTGCAATCACTACAGCCTGAAAATGGACTTAGGCTTTATTTCTGTAGTTTTCTCTCAACCTACCAGAGATCACACATTGCAGCTGGTAAAGGTTCCCCAGGACTGGTGGAGGTGTGGGTGGAGTAAACATTCCCCAGGACTGGTGGAGGTGTGGGTGGAGTAAACATTCCCCAGGACTGGTGGAGGTGTGGGTGGAGTAAAAGTTCTTGAGGGCTGGTGGAGGTGGGGTGGAGTAAACATTCCCCAGGACTGGTGGAGGTGTGGGTGGAGTAAAGGTTCTTGAGGGCTGGTGGAGGTGTGGGTGGAGAACCAGATTTGGTTGTGAGATGTAGGGAATAAAGGGTCTCTTTCATACAACATCCAGCAAGACCTCAGCTGCAGGAACACGAGCCCAAAGCAAACAAGCTGGAGGTATCGCTCCTGTTATTGCTACGAGCCCCCAGGCTCTGCTCACACAGAAACACCAGAGCCTCTCTCTCACGCTCTTGCCACTCGCTGTACCAATGCCATCCCTCTCCTCAGAGCAAACTGGAGCCTCCTCCTTTCTCCCAAGCATGTCCAATCTCTTAATCCTTCTTGACCTCATTTTCTCTTTTCATTGCTTTCACACACCCCCCAATAGAAGTGAGCACTGAGCCCCCCAGCTATCAGCTGTGGAAGCACCAACAAACCGTCCTTTCTGGCGTTTCTGCTACTGTCCCAGGCCACTGCCGGGCCGCACTCATTACACGCTGCCCGAGGCACCAGCACCCATTCACTCACTCATAACTAAGTCATGAAGTTTTAAATTAATGCAGAAATGTAACTGCACACTGAAGCGAATTACAAGAATTCGTACAGTCATCCATCTTCCAACTGCTTACCCCCTAAATGCTCACCACAATTCTAGAGCCAAGAAAGGAGGCACGGGACGCCCTGGACGGGATGCCAATCTCTCACAGGACACAGGGCAGGGGACGCCCTGGATGGGATGCCAGTCCAATGCAGGGCACGAGGCAGGGGACACCCTGGATGGGATGCCAATTAACTTTGACCCAACAAACAATCTTTGTCTTTCATTTTGGGCAACCTGCATTGGGAACTTCATTAAATAAAAAAGCTGGATTGAGCTAGAGCCAGAGGACAGCACTGGATCTCTCAGCCCTGGACGTGTGAGGTGAGCCACAGAACCATGGTACCATAAGTGACAAAAACACTGCAAATCCTATAACCATTACAGTGAAGTTAAGATTACATCAGCCACAAGAAGCATTACAGATAAAAAATATACACACATCAAAGTTTGTTTCATTAATTCTAATTAGTTGTCTTTATATTCCACCCTTTTCAACAAGATTATCTGGGGATTTACAAACACATTTCCCACGTGAAATCTGTCTTGCAAAACATGGGTGGCAGAAACACACATGTGCAGAAACACGCATGCACAGAAACATGAACACACGGGTGCCACGAGGCCAATTATAAGGCGGCCTTACTTCTCATACTCCAGGTTGTCGTGGTCACAGCGGGCATCTTTGTGTTTCTCCCAGTCCTTGCCATGGCGACAGGTGGTGAGGGAGACGGTGTCCTTGCCGTTGTGGATGTGATGGAGAGCATTGCGTGTGTCCGAGCCGATGCCGGTCAGGTAGCGCTTCCCTTTGAACATCAGCAGGTACTTGCGCCTCGGGGGAACCGTGTTACGCACCAGCCAGCCGCGCTCGCCGCCCTTCTGGGGATGGTCTTTGGAGAAAAGTGGGATGGAGACGTCAAACCCGGGCCGGAAATGCTCCACGTTGAGGCTGGCCTTGGCCAGCATGGCCTGGCCCACACGGAAACCCAGCTCCTCCGTGTAGTTGGGCCAGGTGCCTGAATACAGGTTGAAGATGAGATGGTTGCGGCCGTCGTTCCACAGCGGGTAACCGCGGATCCGCTCGTCTACGTCGGGCACGTACTGCGCCGAGAGCTGGTCACGGTCCAGCGTGTCGATGCCCAGCACGAAGAGGCAGGCCTCGCGCGGATCGCCCGTGTAGTAGCGCGACTCCGTGATGGAGGCCAGTATCTTCCGGTAGCTCTCTGACACCCGCTCGCTCCTCTCGGAGGGGTACACGTACACCCGGAAGCCATCGCGGCCGTGGCACCGTGCAAAGTCGAAGCAGGTTTCCATGCGACAGCGGACGTCCTTGTAGATGCTGGACCAGCTCCGCCTCCATCGCCGTGGCGACTCGCCCGCCCACTCGCATCCTTGCAGCTCGTCGGGGTCGGCATAGCCCAGCAGCTGGTCCCGGTCGACCCAGTTGGGCCAGGGCCGGCCCTCGTCGCCCCGGTGCCTCCCCAGCAGCCTCAGCAGACGGCCCTGCAACCCGCCCCAGTAGAAGAGCAGCAACCAGCAGCAAGCACATGCAGTTAGCAGCACGTATTTCTTGCGTGCCTGCATGGGGGTGACCCTCGCGGCACCCACTGAGCGTGGCCTCACAGGGGGCGCGGTCTTTTATACGTGGGGGTGTGGTCTATGAGGGGGACCCAGAGATGGTGTTCAGTGACTGCTGACACATGGTCCTGCTGAGAGTGCCTTTCAGCTGTCCCCGGCTTCGCAGGCAGGGGGGGGTGGGAGGTACCTCGTGGCACTAGGGTGATTTTTCTCCGTTGCTGAGGACACTGAAGTCATCAAAGGGAATCTCTGCCTCGCTCTCAGTCCCCAGGAGCCACATGGTCTGGACAGTCCGCTCCTGTGTTGAGCAACAAAACACATTGAGCTGAAAATGGCAAGGCGAGCAAAATCCCACTAAACACACAATCGCATCCGAATCAATCATACACATACACCGCAACGGCGTCATCGTGGAGTTAAAAGTACGACGGGACGACGCGGACCAGGCGGCCGGCACAATAACATACAGGCAAACGGCAGCAGGACAGTGATATGACAGAAGCAGGAACCGTCTCAGCAAAGCGGGACACAAAAACAGAGAGGCTGACACACCCAGCACGTCCCAAATCGCACACACTCTGAAGTCCAAGAACAGAACTAAAAGAACTTCTGGAGGCAAGAATTCGGCAACATCCAATCAACTGCTAGGTGCCTTTTGGAGTGATAACAGAGAGATTCAGGCTTTAAGATTCAGTCAATGTCCTGCTTGAACAGCGCTAGCAGAAAGGAGCAGCCGTTCCTGAAAGCAATTCGAGTGCATTTAAAGCCATACCTAGAAATAACGTGAATAAATAGAACAAATCAACGGGGTTCTGCTTGAAAATGCACTGGGCGGAGCTCGTCTCGGGCGTCGTCTTGCATTGCGACTGTTAGCTGGAGATGCAGATGAAGAATGAGACCTGAACAGGCATAAGGGCGCCATTGAGAGGGGAAGACCCCCCCCCCCCCCCCAACCACAACCTGGAACCGTGAGATACACACAAGTTTGTTATTCTAGAACCTGGAGATTTTTTGAAAGAGGCACGCACGCCCCCCGCTTGTGTGCACTCTTCCTGCCCATGTGCCCACCCATCGCCTGTGTGCACGCCCCCCACCCTTGTAAACGTCTGCCACCTATATGCACGTCCGCCACCCATGTGCACGCCCCAACCACCCGTGTGCATGTCTGCCACCTATATGCACGTCCGTCACCGATGTGCAAGCCCCATGCTTGTAAGGAGTCTTGCAGCATAGGTCAGCTGCCAGGAGGCACACAAAGGTGGCTTTCAGGGCTCACCTGTGCCCCCCACCCACACGCAAACAGACTCCTGTCCCCCGGTCTCTGCGGCCACCGCCCCGCCTGCCACTTTTCCCGGCAGGCCCCGCCCACAGCATCGCCGCGCCTCTTGCCACGGCTGCTCTCCACGCCCTCCTCGGAGGACGCACAAGCTCACAGGAGAGCGTATGCTCGGGATTGCATTACACGCTCCTCATTAATAATTCATGCATTCCTTTAGTTAAGTCATTGATTTCTTTCTTTCTTTCATTTCTTTCTCTTTATTTCTTCTCCCTCTCCTCTGGCAAAGTTAATCTCAACTTTCCTCAAGGATCAATTATGCTGAAAGAAATCTATCTCAGACCGACAGCAGTCTGCCCCTGGAATACGGCTCTTTCCAGAATATAGCAGCTAGACCCCGGATTCCAGGACCTCTGGCGAATGTACAACAATGTGCACCAGCACAAATAATGGCAGCTGTACGCCTCACACCTAATGGCCCCAGGCTGCACCCATAATGGGCAATGCTACCCGTCATCTTCAATGCATAGTTCTTCATGATCTGTCAGAGCACTTCTCGCCTGCACTGCATTCTGGGAGTGCTGAATGGAAGACCGCTACGTTCTCTTGGCCAGCTGGACACAAAACTCACTCTGCATTGAAAGCGTGTTATACAATATTCTGAGCTATATCTGTTATCTACTCCCGTTTCCAACACTTAGACATGAGAGAAAATAAGTGCTCGGCAGGAAGACGGATGAACTGGAGGGACGAGTGGGCGCCAATCCCCCAGCCTTCCTAGCCAGTCAGTGCTGGGTTCTCACGCCATTGCGATCACAGCTGCACAAATAGCTTCACTCCACTTATCATTCACATGCAATTCAATTCATGCTTTTGTCTTCCAGTTACTTCTACAGTACTGGATTACAGAGGCTGTGCAAAGCCCACCTGAGCCAGCGCAGAGCACAAGGCAGGGGAATAGGGGCGAGTCTATGATTCTTTTTTAAAGAAGGGGCCATAAGAAGGGGTATAATTCACACAGAGGGGACAAGCTTATCATTAGCCAACGATACGACTTGAATCAGTGAGTGATTGGGGAGACATAATTCTGCTGGAGTAAGTGGCACCGCAGCCACAACCCCCCCCCCAAGGGGAACCCCCTGGGCAAGAATTAAAGATTGTAATCCTGGTCAGGGTCACGGAGGGGTGACAGAGAACAAGTATGGGATACAGTCTGGAGAGGGCACCAGTCCACACACACACAACCATACTCTATGGGCAATTTAGAGGCACAAATTAGCCTAACTGCATGTCTTTGGACCGTGGATGGAAACTGGAGTTCCCAAAGGAAACTCATGCAGCACAGGGAAACACAGACACGGGCCTCAAACCTCCAACCCTGGGGTGTGAGCTAAGAGCGCCACCAACCACGCAGCCCTGCTTTAATCCAGGCCTATATACTTCCTACCTCCTAAAGCTTTATTTTTTTGGACCCAAGAAATAAGGACTCACCCAAAGTTACAGGTATGTTTTTATTGGTCGGAATCCATGTGCCTAACGATCTGGTTAATACCCCGTGGCGATGATCATGTATAAGCATTTCCTAACAGTTCTCTGCTATTCACCCGCAGACAGGCAGTTCTTTCTGTAGCTCTGAGTGCCTGTGTGTGTGTGTGTGTGTGTGTGTGTGTGTGTGTGTGTGTGTGTGTGTGTGTGTGTGTGTGAAAGACAGAGAGTGTGTCTATGTGTGAGTCTGTGTCTCGGTGTGTGTGTGTGTGTGTGTGCACGTATGTGACGTTGTAGGGACCATTTTTCACGTCCCCACAAAGATTTCTGGATGCAATCGAAACTTGATTGTAAATGGCAAAAGTCTCGGATTTAATTTGGTTATTTATGGTTAAGGTTAGGGCTGGGTAGGAGTTACGGTTGTGATATTGGGATTAGAGATTTCCCCATAGAAATGAATGGAGAGTCCCCCAAAGATACAATTACAAACCTGTGTGTGTGTGTGTGTGTGTGTGTGTACCCATATTTGGACATTCTCACATGCATGTGTTTGTCATAACATGTGTGTCTGTGTCTCAGGAGGGCAGGCTCTGATTATGTTCAGTTTTCTAATTTTATTTTTCATATTAGGGAATACTGTCTATCATTTTTAGGCTGGAGTCACTCATAATCGAGAAAAAAAAAAAACACATTTTTTGCTCCTGATTGCTCCATAATATTTTGTATCATTAATAGGGAAGCAGCAGAGGGGCGGGCAGGATAGACGGGCAGAATAGACGGGCATGGTACGGTGCGTCCTGCTTCTCGATATTCATGCCTGTCCAAGGCAACACCTTCTCACCCATCAATCTTCTTTAAGGAACGATCTTTAGGATTTTGAGGGAAAGCAGTTTATTTTCAGCTTTCAGCTCCTGAGATATGACTTCTTTATGTATATATATGCTTAGACAGGCAGTTTTTTTTCTCCTCCACTATCATTTATAATATCTACACTTTTCTGACGTAAAAATTTTTGCAAAAACAATTCTAGTGCTCCCGCATTTCCCGGCATTTGAACCCGCAGTGAATGAATGGATAGTCACCTGTATTGAGGTGAAGAGACTGTACTGCATAAGGGGAGTTTGAAGGTTGAATCGCCGGGGCCGCGCTCATCCATTTTAAAATGCGCTGGTGACGTGACCTTCACACGTTACCTGGAGAGCTCTGCTCCTCATCAGAGGTTGGTGGGGGGGGGATGAATATTCAGGTCACTCAGGAGAGTAACGCTGTTCACACGGCCGCCTCTGCTCCTTAACGGCACGTGCCGAGGTGGCCGTAATCATCTGGCATCACGGGATGCTTTCCGCAAGCTTCATGTTTGAGGCATGAGAACCTGCTGTCGGCGTCGTGTCCAGAACGACGGCCACTCTCAAGCAGAAGCGGCTGCGCTGTGTTACCGGCAGGCCAGCCTCCCCGTTTTAATCTCCCCTGCTGTTGTGTCCGTCTCCAGGTCCCCCGAACCACCACGGCCAGTCGAGCCTGCGGCCGCCGCTGCCCCCCTCCCACAACCACCAGACGTTGTCCCACCACAACGCCTCGGGCAACTCGCTGAGGCGCAACTCGCTGACGGGCCGCCGTGGCCATGCCCCCATCTCCGGGCCGGCCGACGGCCCCACCACACCTGAGTCTGTGCAGCTCCAAGACAGCTGGGCCCTCAACAGTAGCGTGCCGCTCGAGACCAGGTGAGTACTGCCTGCAGGTGCAACGACGGGCAAACATGGAAAGGCTTGCAAACATTGAAAGGCGTGCAAACATGGAAAGGTGTGCAAACATGGAAAGGCGTGCAAAAATGGAAAGGCGTGCAAACATGGAAAGGCGTGCAAACATGGAAAGGCCTGCAAACATGGAAAGGCGTGCAAACATGGAAAGGCGTGCATACATGGAAAGGCATGAATACCTCGGAAGTCATGCATACACAGAAAGGCGTGCACTCGAAATGATGTGCAAACATGGAAAGTCATGTGCATAGAAATGTATGCACACAAAATGGGGTGTTTGGAAACACAAAATGGTGCTTTGGAAGGTTTGCAAACATGGGAAAGCGTGCAAACGGAAAGGCATGTGGACAGAAAGGCAGCAAATCGCAAAAGTCACGTAAAGGAACACCTGCAGCAACGGTGCGGCCAGCTATATGCAGAGCACACCTCAGTGGCAGACAAACACACACACACGCACACACACACACACACAGGGAGTACGCTGGGGTGCTGGTTAACATGCACATGCACGGACAGTAAACGGTGGGGCAGCGAGATCTCCCCCCCACCACCATCGCATTCCCTTTGTTGCGTCTGGGTTGCCAGGTCTGATCCTCCCGCTCCGCCTTCACAGGCTCTGCTCAGATGTTTTATTCACGAGGGGGCCAGGCCGGCCCGGAAACCCGCCGGCACACTCCCCGATCCCGCCAGGGCCCGCATCCGTGCCCGTGTTAGTCCGCCCATTCTTTTTCTGACTGCTGCTTTTGATGCTGTGGCCCAAAATGAAGCCGACGGGTGGCCGGGTGGGGCGGGGCAGGCGGCATATCGCCCCCCGGAGGACGGGAGGTGTCTCTGCAGCTCTGCCTCGTACGAAGCTGGCACAGCTGGGCATCCCGCCGCTAATGAGCCTGGGACCCAGACGAGGGGGCCAGGAGGAGCTCAGAGGAGGCGAAAGACAGAGATGGGCTGGTGGGCTGGCGTTTGATAGCAACAGCCCATCTGTCAGATGGCCGGCTCTGTACAGAACATGTCGATATGTCCGAGAGACCAGCGACAACCCAGCGCTCCAAGCTACCGTAATATGGCAAGCGAGTTATTATCCTAACGAACATCATAACAAGATGCGTTATTTCATTACTGGGCTGCAACAGGCACGCAACAGCCAGCCTCTCAATGACACACCATCCTGGAAGACGGAACGGCCACCCCTGGGAGAGCGTATCGATATTCCAGGTTAAATTCCGCAGGGCGAGCCTCAAACGGTGTGAGTTTACCAGACGAGGAAGCGCAAGTCACAAATGCAGATCACACAGGGGGCCACGATTCGCTGATGCTGTCCTCTGGGGGGGGGGGGGAAACGTCACACTTTCCGGAAGCTTCTGTGAGAATCTTCCTAAAGGTGACTTTGTGAAGTCTTATAACTAGATATAAATAGGGTTTTAGTGCACAAAAAGTATTCCGTTTACATTTCACGCACTCATATTTACCTTGAATCCATTTTCATGAGGAACTGAAGCGCTTGTTTATGATATGTGGCTATTCTTGAAAAAGGTAAATGTTCAATAATTATTTTTTATAAAATCCTCCTGAAAATTGGATGCGACTTCTTAGGTGTTAGGAAGTAATAATTAAAATGCGATTTGATTGCATTTGACATTTGAATACCTCGAATCCTGAATCTCACAGGTTTTTTTTTTTTTATCTAATTTTGTCAGTGTGTTCCTCTGGCTTGCTACCTTACCTCGTTATCACCTGTTCACAGATCCGCTTGGATGCCGTTTCTGCAGTCATCCTGAGGTGGATGATGCTCTTTATGTCCCAGCCTCACATCATAAACTAAGGCTAACAAATTCACTGAGTGCAGATAGAACAATATGAATGAGTCACAGCTGAATGATCAGGTCAGGTTTATTCATTCAGTGATACATATATATTCGGTGAAGGATGGAGTTATTTTTACGATGCGAATTTACTGTATATGCAAATCTCATGGCGTTTTGGGAGCCTTTTGGGAAGCCTTCTGGAGGATGCTGGCTGCGCTGATGGGGGTCGTTCCCTCGCGTCTGTAACCTGAGGCGGATGGAGGGGTTAGGAGATCCCGTAATCCGTTTGACGGGTGACATCATCTCATTAATTCCCATCAGGCTGCAGTAGAAGGCGACCAGCGGGCCCTTTCCCCTGCAGAACCGGCCGCTACCATGCTACATTTGCTGCGTTGTCCCGCTGTCAGACGTCTCGCTCCCGGCGCTCCGGAAGGAAAGCCTGTGGGCCGCGTCACCGTCACGCGGGCGGGCTTCTGGGTGGATTCTGGGTGGGACTCCCGGTGTGGATTTTGGGTTTCTGATAAGGAGCAGAAGGTATGTTTTCCAAAGCTGACAACCTGTCAGAACACCTCTGTCCCCCCGATGCGAGACCCGGGAGCCAGTCTCCTCCGGAAGCCTCACTCCCCAGCAGGCTAAGTAGCAGACGGCTCTTTCGAAACTCCTCCGTTTCCGTCGCCGCCCGGCTAACTGTCCGCGTGTCGACAGAACCCAAGCTGCTCGCATCTACCAAAGTTAACGTGGCCCATGTCCGTGGTCACCCCAGCCCGGATTGACACATCAATCGTTCAATAGTTTATCCAAGCGTCAAACAAATCCTGTAGCTGTGGGCGTGTTTCGGGAAAATCACTCTTCGTCAGTGAGGCCGTTACATCCCAGCATGATGCACGTAAACGACGTTTTGCCGCCATCCCCGAAACTCCGGTAGGCAAACACCTCCACAGGTCAGCCGCCGCTGCTGACCACCTGCCCTGCGTCTCCGTGACGACGACGTCCTCCACACCCCGCTAGCCGGTCCCTGAGGTTCGCCCAAGCTCCCTGTGACAGGTGTGGCTTTATCGCTGCCTTTATAGTCCGCCGGCCCTTAATGAATCTGACCTCCGGCCGGTCTCATTAATTTCAGCTTCCAGTCGTCTTCCCCGCTGACAGCGTCCATGAGAACAGTTAAGCCTGTTGGTCACTTCAGCGACTGAGAGAGGCGGCGGGGAGCCGTTCCGTACTCCCACTGCAGAGGGTAAACATGGGGGGGTATTTAAGTCATGGGCCCTCCTTCCATTCCATTTCAAAACAGACGCTGATGAAAACAGACTTTAATAAGGACAGATAGCTCATTATCATGGGAATTACCTACTCATTTTAATTCCTTGTTGTGCTCCCTGGCAAGATCTTATTTACGTTCGTTTCAATAAAACGGGATACCTGGAGAGCTCTGTTGCACGCGCCGGGCTGCCTGGCGGAAAAAAGCCGTTACGGTGCTCGGGCCCGGCTCCTCGCGCTGATTGATCGCCGTCTTTTAAAGTTCAATACCTGCTGGAAAGCCCTGAAATTAAATGCGGAGGAAGAGGAGAGGGTCTCCTAGCCGGTGTGGGAGGGAGATGAGGAGCCACTGCCCCCCTAACTCCGCGCCCTGCGTACCGCCGTCTGCTTGTGCTCGCCGCAGACGCGACACGAGGCTCTCTGCGCTTTTTATGGAAGGCCTTTAATTATGAACCAACATGGCGAGCTCAGGGGTGAGGATAGCGGTGTGCGCCGAGCGGCTAACAGCAAACCGCTCCGGAGCCGCTGACAGGCGGGCACGGAAGCGGGCGCGGACCCGAAAAGCGGGCACAGCCACGGAAGCGGGCGCGGACCCGAAAAGCGGGCGTAGCCACAGAAGCGGGCGTAGCCACGGAAGCGGGCACGGACCCGAAAAGCGGGCACAGCCACCGAAGCGGGCGCGGACCCGAAAAGCGGGCGTAGCCACAGAAGCGGGCGTAGCCACGGAAGCGGGCACGGACCCGAAAAGCGGGCACAGCCACCGAAGCGGGCGCGGACCCGAAAAGCGGGCGTAGCCACAGAAGCGGGCGTAGCCACGGAAGCGGGCACGGACCCGAAAA
>JAABNY020000046.1:16044608-16064066 GCA_015164015.2 Brevimyrus niger
CCCTCCCCTCCCCTGTCAATTTTTGAAGCAAATCATTGCGGGTCTGCTCGTCTAATTGTGTGTCAACAACCTGCTACACGCTGAAGACAGGCTAATAATTGTCCAGCAGAAAATAGCATCTGTGCGTTATGTTTATACTGTAAAGAAAACGCAAAAATATTTGCATTTCATAATTACAGTTATTGTCAGTTTGGCATGTGTACTTTTAATGTAGTGTTTCAATATGCATTAATTTAAATATAGTATCGTGGGGGTTTCTGTCCAAATGTAGGCCTACTTAAGAATGAATCTAATAATTACTGTAAGGTGAAATAATCATTCACGCCATATAATTGAACTTTGACAAAGTATTACGATCGGGTTAATGGAAACAGCCAGTGCTTATCCAAATGAGACGATAAACACTCTTAAATTCATAACCAGTATTTTATGAATAGCCCTTTGCTTGCGCATATTTTTTTTTTTAATGTAATTTACGGGTTACAATTTACATGTATTTTATATAAATAAATTTAACAGGTACATACTATTAAAAACATAACTGTCCGATCAAAGGACCTTATATTGCAACAGTTCGGTCATGATTCCAGGTCCTTCCATAACTGTGTGCTGCTTTCTGCTGCCCATAACTCGATTGATGTACCCACAGTCATCCATTACCAAGGAACAACTATCTGATTGTCGAAGTAAAAATCAGACCAACCATTACCTGCGCGTTGGAGTGACAGCGGTCCGAGGCTCCGTCCGCCAGCACGTCCCATCCTCCTCAGCAGCCGGCCAGGGCTCTTCTGCCACTCGTCCTCATTATTATGGATAAACAGCGGTAGTGTTGGTAGGCGATCTGTGTTTGTCGTGTTTGACAGCACACGGCCCGGGCAGTCGGGGTGCCGTCAGGGTAGCTCAGTGCTGCTGTCTGTTGAACCAGCCGCTTCTCATTTTACTGACCCCACAACATGATTGAGTTTCACGACTGACACACACAAGTGAAATGCGCCCACTCCGTCCGGCGAAAATAATCTTATCCCGCTGATTCGCCCGCCCTTCGCCTTCGCTGTACGTATACAGAGCTGCCCTTCTTATTCTCAATTGCTATAATTGTTTTGATGTTCGTTCCTTTTGTATACAGTTACATTACGTCGGACTAATGACACACGTTACAAAAGCCGGATAGTTTGCTTCGAATCTATTGGCTCGTAATCAATATATTACAAAAACAGATATGGATAACAGAAAGTATGTATCTTCCGTCTCTCATTTAGCCATAATATTAATTACCTGGTCGCGAACATCCGACGACTCTGGAAACAGTCAGCAGAACATACTGAAACGAGCGAATAAAAACGAATTTACCCAAAGTGATAAAATCAGCCTTTGCTGTCGGTCAGGGGCTGCTCCATGCCTTTACCGGTACCATGGCAGCTGGGCGATTATAGGCGTCCTTCGCAGGCTTTATTATGAAATACGGATAGAGAACGGGAGTCGCAATGCCCTTGGACGCAGTTCACGGCGTTGCGCCCATTAGTCTAACTTCGGAATGGGTAAAAGGCTGCACGCTCTCCGTACTGAAATGACTGGCGCAGTCTGATCTTATTTATTAAGTACCGGCGCAAATTAAAATCTAGGTAACATTTCGGAAAAGTGGAAGTCGCATCTCCCCATTGTATACTTCACCCTGATTCAACCCCGGTCTCCCCAAGAGGTCCCCTGTATGGGCGAACGAGCACAAACCCACTTCGGTCCCCGCGTCAGCCGATGCGCTACCACCTCCCAGACCACGCGCTGGCGGATGCCCAAGGCGCCCACACGCAGATCGCCTTCAGCCTTCAGCTATGTGCCTTCTCTGGTCCATCTTCCCATCCACAAGCTTTCAGAACGGCCCCGCCTCCGGCGCCACTGATTGGCCAGCTCGCTTAGCAGTGCTTCGCGGCCCAGAGCTGTATTTAAAGTAAACACACACATCTGGCCAGTGGTGTAGTGCGGTCACTGGAAGATATTATTTATTTTATTTTTTTAACTTGCGAGGACCATGGAGGGAGTAGGGAGTGTCTACCAATTACGTGAACAATGGAATTGACTTTGCAGTGAACTTGTAGCGGAACTGGGTCACCTCTTGTCATACCTGGCGCTTATTTTGGCTATTGTTTTTAGGTTGAGGATATTCTATTGTCCCTTTTTACTAAAAAAACAAAGCAAGTCATAAACACGAAGGTCATTGTTTGTTTTTTGTTTTCAAGAAATGCATTTTACAATTTTCAGACACTCGACATAGCACCGAATGCTTTGTGTTAACACAAACTAAAACGCTGACACTGAAAACCCTATCCGTATACAGATTAAAACATAGTGTTTTCGGAACCGGTGCACACGCTAAACCAAGGGCATAGCCTTTAATATTTCATGCATGTTCTTTGCCGTTGTTATCACCTTATTTTAAATCTTTCATTAACGGTTTACTAACACCATACGTAATTTACATTAAAATAACTTGGTAGTATGGACTGTTGAATTGTAATCGTTTGGTTAATAATGACCAGTTACCAATCAGTCTCTGGTAACCAGTGATTTAAGAAAGCTGGTTTTCAAAGAATTACTAGCTTAGCCTTCACGCACCTCTAAAATCATCAGGGCAGGCGTACGAATAAATATTAGTAATAAATGGCGCACTTTAGCGGCAGTAGTAGCAACAGCAAATATGATTTAGCTTTAGGAATATGTACACGTGGCCCACTGACCAATGTTGGTGTCTAAGGGCGACCAGGACACCACTTAGCGCGCCCTAAAATGTGAGCCGCGGAGGATGTTTTGCATAGCTGAAAGCTTAGCAAGTCCTCCGCAACGTAAAAGGAAATGGACGTTTTGCGCCACCTGCTAGTCATAAAGTGCATCGCTCTGCTCTTTATAGTTCCCGGATTACACTGCGCTTTATACTGGCACGGCCAAAAAAAATCCTTAAAATTACTTACATATTTCTTTAAAACGTTTTACTTAACTATTTAAAAATATTATTTTTTGCAAATAGATGCATAAAATACATTGTATCAAAACCCAAAAACCTCAACATCTTGCAATATTTTTTTGTAAATCGCCAAAACATTAGGAAAAATTTTTAACAAACCAAGTGATTCAACCAAGGAAGGTTTATGAACAAATTATTAATACTGTATTAAAGATACATGATTGCTTAATAAATAAAGCCAAAACTGGAATTAAAGCAGCCTCATTTTCAGAGACAAACACAGTATATTTAGTATATTTAAAACTTACATATTCATAGACACATGCATATGAAGTAAAGCAGTACTAGGACAGAAACTTGAGATCTGTCCTTAACTAATCTTAGTAACATTTACAGTGGTCCAGGTAATCTTCTGTTCATTGGCTACTCCCTGGGCAGTGACAGGTGGTGTCATTGGGCACTGGGCAGCTAAGTGGCACTTTGCAAAGAGAAGCACATGATGCACATGTGGAAACCAGGAGAGACGGCAGAAGGTCACTGCGATCCAACAGAGGAATGGTAACAGGTACGTGACTGACGTTTCAAAGGAGCTGCGGTCCTGCAGTCCTTAACAGAAGGATGGAGCAAGGAGAACCTATAGTTCAGTTACCCATGTCACAGTGACCTTTACACATGAATCGGCAAAGGATGTCTGAAAGGAGCTGCTGTTTATGCTACACAAATATGCCTTGTAATCATATGTCGCCATTATAAAACACTGGCTTGATTTAACATCATAAAACGAGCCATTTCCATCATACCTGTCTGCCCTTTGAAGCTTGGCAGCTGACTTTGAAACTGATGGCTCAGCTCGACCGTGCAAATATGTTTTTCCGGTTCTTAGATGCATAACCTGATTTGATTTTTATCAAACATAAACCTGGAGTGGCCCAATCTCTCTTCACCTTTACCTTACTCCTCACCTGCGATCCTTGTAACTAGATAACATTTACTGGGGATGCAAGTGTGTATGTCAGCGGTGGGGGGGGGGGTTTGAAATCCCCTGTGTGTCCCTGTCGGCCTTGAATGAGACACACACCTCCTCAGTAATGGTTCATGCTGCCCTGCATTACCTGCCAACACCCACGGTCATGCGGAGCAAAGTGTATGCTGAGGGTCTACCATTTTCTCAATAGCAGACAGAATGCAAAAACAATTCAATTTATTTGCTGCACCAGCAAGACATTCATTTGAAACAATCAGTTAACTTTTAATAAATAACTAGGATTACATTATTCTAAACAGTTGGGTGAACATACTTGACTCAATTGCAGGTAGAGGAAATTAAATAAGGTTTGTAAAACAATTATTTATGTACAAAGGTTGGACTATGGAACACAGGCCAAAAATAGTGTTTGAGGTTTCACAAACACCACCTGATGGCACGTTCCTTCAGTAAGAGCAGAGTGTGAAGGTTGAATTAGCAGAGCAACCACACAATTACATAAAATAATTCAATTCACACGACATAATGGGAGACATATCAGAGTCCAAAAGAGGCCAAACTGTTGAGGCGTGTCTCACTGGCGCATCTGTGACCAGGACAGCAATCCTTGTGGTGTATAGAGCTATGGTATCCAGGGTAATCTCAACATACCACCACGAAGGACGGACCACATCCAACAGGAGTACCTGTGGATGCAAGAGGAAGCTGTCTGAAAGGGATGTCTGGGCACTAACCTGGACCGTATACAAAAAATATAAAACCACAGCTGCCCAACTCACTGCAGAATTGAATGTACACCTTCACTGTCTTGTTTCCATGAAATATGTTCATTGGCAGCTCCGCAGGGTCAATATTCATGGTTGGAAGCCTTTGGTCATGCGTGCCAATGCCAGGCATTAGTTTCAATGGTGCCAGCAGCGCAAATCTTGGACTGTGAATAATATGAAAAATCTAATGTTCTCTGATGAATCCACATTCACTGTTTTTCCCACATCTTGGAGTGTTTGTGTGGAGAAGCCCCAAAGTGGCTTACAACCTAGACTGTTGTGTACCCAGAATGCAGCAGTGATGGTTTGGGTTGTGATATCATGGCACTCCCTAGACCCCCTACTTGTTCTAGATGGGTGCATCACTGCCAAGGAGTACCAAGCCATTCTGGAGGATCATGTTCACTCAGTAGTTCAAACATTGTACCCTGAAGATAGTCCCATGTTTCAGGTTGATAATGCACCAATACACACAGCAGGACTGGTGACAGAGTGGTTTGATGAACATAAAAGTGAATCTGAACATCTCCCATGGTCTGCACATCCACTAGATCTGATTATTTAATTATGAGGGTATATTCTGCAATTCGGTCACATTTTAAACAAATAAGCAAGATAACCTCTACAACATAATTTACCGTAAGTACTGATTCAAGAACAACATGAAACGTGAAAGTACATAGGGAACACTTTTTAGCAGTAATAAGGTTTGGAATAAGATTCTCACTGGAAGCAAAGTTAAAAAACGATTAACGTTGATACTTCCTCATTCAATATATCCACGATATACTTGCAGAAATATTTTTTACTGTACACAATTTCCTAAGACACAGGCACACAGTCTTACACTTGGTCACAGGTTAGCAAGTCCAGAGAAGAGTTTCTCACACCGCACACATCAGGAGTCAGCAAACAAAAACCACGGTCTCATCTTTACCCCAGTGTGGCTGCGCACAGGGTGATCGCCAATCATTAACCTCCAATCGTTAAGGAGTCTGCACTCAGAATAAGCAAAAATTAGAGCACCAACATATCCCAGTAATGCAATTCGCAAGTATATTCACCAGCAAGGAATAAACGGGGTTGATTTTATGATACACTTAAGCATATTTCAATAATCAATCTACTCTTTCAAGAACCTGATCCAGATCTCATTAGACGGCTTCACTAAAAAAACTTCACTTATAACCTAATAAAATGTGAACTGTAACCGAGAATTTGTGAATCTAACCTTTGTCTTACTTCAAACATTGTCAAGCCTTGCCCTACCTTTTGCTTACATCACTTTACCTATTTCAGCGCCCGCCCCCTGGAAACCAGTCAGCCAATCAGACGCGAGTTTGCAGCGGAGGCGTAAGACTTAAAATATGGAACGTTGCTAATGACTCGCGCAGACGGTCTGCATCGTAGAAGATAAAGATGTCGGCGCTCATGACCCTGGTGACGGACAGTGCTTCCGTGACGTTTATCCTCGCCTTAGCCACACTGTTCTTTCTCTTCCTCCTCTTCAAGTCCTCAAAAAAGAATGGACAGTACAAATTCCCACCAGGGCCCAGGCCCTTGCCAATCATTGGCAACCTCAACATTCTTGACACGGACCGGCCTCAGGACACCATGTGCAAGGTGAGAAAGACTGGAGTTCTGAGTGGGAGATGGCAGAGACTGACTCTGACGAGGGAATGTGAAACAGACTGACAGTGAGGCGACCGAAACTAAAACTATGAAACTGACAGTGACAAATACACGAGAGACAGACTGAGAGGGAAGCAAAACAATCTACGTGGAACCGACAAAGGTGGCCGTACAAAACCCGTGTGCGTCGGCGGCAAAATGTTTGAGGAAAAGAGACTAGGTTCTAAACATATAGTTGTCGAGGGACAGATTTACAAACGGGAGGGTGTGGCTACCCGGGTGTTTTTCCCGATATGGGGAAAAGGGGCAAGTGCTCAGGAAACCCCAGACACCCCCAGCACGAGCCTGGGGTTATTTTTCGTACGTTGAATACGTACGTTGAATACGTTTAGCCGGGTGTAATTGTTGAGGATTTGGCATGATCATGGATCTGTCGGTTTTTCAAAACTCTTGCTGCATGTGTTGTCATAGCAGCACATCCAAATTATATATAATAAATATATATATGAATGAAATGGTCGTTTACCAGTTTGAAGTACAAACTTTAACTGGTTCTCGTCCAGCATGATTGTGCTTATATTTGATCTGTAATTATGACAAAGTAATAATGAAAAATTGGACACGTAATACTACATTTAAGTGATAAATACAATAACTAAAAACTACTTGTAAAATTTAATTCGTCGGACACTTTTTGCCAGCTGTACGTATTAAATCTTTGTATTCATCATACCCCTCTAATAAAAGGTCCTGCTCGGGTTGCGTGGAAAAAAATTGCGGCCTGTTTTTTGACGTCTTGTAGAAGCCAATGAGAGACTTGCTGATCAAAGTTTCTAGACTGGATATATATGGGCTTTTCAAGCAGCGCGGGCGCGCGCAATCATCTCGGATGAATTGATCCAGCCAGACTAATCTACTACACAGCTGCGTTTGGAAAAACTCAATTATCCAGGATGAGTTTCACTGGCATTAACTCATCCATGATGAGGCATATGATCTCTGATGATTTAAGCGACGTACGGAAAATATCGCCTGATAAGAAATATTTTGATCAAAATATCCGTTAGAATATGGTATTCACCCCTGACAAAACATCATTATGGCAATTTTGAAATCGGTATTCTTTATATGTAAAATGAGCCATATGAACAAGAGCTATAATATATATAAAGTACATGAACTGAGTTGTTTTAATGTGATGGTTAAAAACTTTGTATTTGATATTAAATGCTGTGTATATTTTTGAAAACTGTAGACCAATGGTGGATTTCGTGTAGTGATAATTTGAGTGAACGCGCTTTTCCCGCAGCTGGCCGAGCAGTACGGCGACGTTTTCACCTTTCACATGGGCCACAAGAAGTACGTGGTAATCACCGGCTACGAGGCCGTGAAAGAGGCTCTCGTCACCCAGGCCGATACCTTCGGGGAGAGAGGGATAACCGCTGCAGTGGGCGACTTCACCAAGGGCACGGGTGAGCAGGACATGCATTACTGGAGGAAAATGATAACGCTGTTGCAAACAAACACTTAAACAAATATTCAGAATAGATAATCACAATAAAATGAGTCATTTAACTTTATCAAAGATATATAAAAAAAAAAAAAGAAAAAAAATGCATTTCATTACAAAATAGTTATAACTCCTTTAAAGCCCTAATTATTCTGGCTATGTGTTTGAAATCAATGCATTGAAAGAGAGACTCTTGACTCGCTGTCAACATTTTAATTGGTTGTAGAATTTTCGTTATACACCAGTTGGTCTATATGACCGCTGTTACCAGCGTGTAACCGCACTCGGACATTTCACATCACATGTATCACTCTGCTAACTGCTGTATCTAAAAAACATTACTTAGTCAAATATAAATGATATTAAGTAGTTGGGAAGGAGTGTTTCTGTTAGAGAGACAGAGAGAGCGCGCTAAGCGACCCACCGGGAATTTTCCCGCTTGGCCAGATTCAGTAACCGCGGTTTCCCTCGGTCCGAAAAAGTAAAATGTTTACCAGTAGGAAAAAAAAACATGATTTTCGTTGTTCTGTCATCTCTTGAGAATTTAGGCTAAAGTTTCAGAATCCCTTTCTTTTGAGTTTTTGGTACTGTATAATATTATACTAAAACATCCATTACCACATACAAGTACTTGATAACCCCGGTAGGCCTATGTATGGGTTCCGCGGATTGTTCGCTGTTATTCGTAGTTTCGACTCTCCGCGGCAGGCCTCTGCTGTACTCACCATACAGCCCGGTCTCCTCTGAGAACGTATCTGGGTTTTTCTTTTCCGGTGGACACAGGGCACCGCACACTATGCTCCACTCACAACCAACAGACAGTGTATAAGAAAATATTTTCAGTTGAACTGTACAACTTCTTAGCATTTTAAAATCGTCCCAGATGAAATGACTGCACCAGTGGTAATTGTACACTTCCCCTCCAGCATAAAACCATCGCCACATTTAAAAATCCATTTTAAGAGGGGATTCGGAGTTAACCACAGCTTTCTAAAAGTAGATGTAGTCATGCTCTGCTACTGAACTAGTAGTTTTCTACTGGTTTTCTACAGAAGCACACACTTTGGGGAAAGTTTTGTGGTTTGTTCAGTGTAGTTTAATTACTAATTTGGCTGTGTGGTGTGTGTGTATAGCTTAACTTTAACAATAGCTTCTAATGTCGGAACATTTCATGTGATAAGGTCCTAGCTGTGAATAAAATAAACTATTTGTTTGAATGTTGCGATTCACATCACATTTCAGAGCGTCAGTGACACGCTGTAGCCATTCCTACTTCAAACTTTAAACCACCCGCTCCCGTGGGATTTGCATTGGGTCCCACAGGACCTGCAGGATTCCAGTTCCCATGCAGGGCTCTACTGCATGGCTAGGTGCTTGATTTTATACACCTGTGGCAATAGGTCTGAATGAAACACCTGAATTCTGTGATTGAGATGTGTTCATATAGTGTATATAACCAAGTATGCACTTTAATATGCACTTTAGTCAGTACTCTGTTGGGAACTCGCACACATTGGTAATCAGACCCTGGCAGTCAAAGCCACTGAGATTACATGAGATCACAGACAGCCTTTGTTCTGGAAGGCATTATATTCGGCACGGGTGAGTCGTGGAAGATGATGAGGCGCTTCGCACTGAGCACCCTGAGAGATTTCGGCATGGGCCGCAGCACCATTGAGGACCGCATCGTGGAAGAGGCACAGAAGCTTCTAGCTGTCTTCCTGGAGCACCAGGGTGAGCGGCAGCCTCCACGCCATCCGGCATTTCCAGCAGCTAACAGCCAGCCTCACCCTAACACCTACCTTCCTTTGGCCAGGCAAGCCCTTCGATCCCATGATCAGCATCAACTCTGCCGTCTCTAACATCGTCTGTCAGCTTGTGTTTGGCCACCGCTTTGAGTATGACGACAAGCAGTTCCTGCTCCTGCAGTCTCGGGTCAATGAGACTGTCCGCCTGACCACTTCCCGCAGCATGCAGGTACGCCCTCAGCACCAGCTCAAAAATCATTATTCTCCTCCCACGATTTACTGACGTAGTCAATCACCATACCGCTATTATAATACACTCCAAGAATTTCAAAGTACTCCAGTACTCCAATACAACCCTCTTGTAAAAAAAAAAAAAAAAAAAAAGTTCTTAATGTTGCACTTGTGATCTTTCAATAGTCATGAATATTTGTCTTCTTGTTTTGTCCGAAGCTGTTCTGTAGCTCCTGCTCTCATCCTGCTTACACTTGTACCTGCGCATTCATTGGAAGCTCAGCCTAGCTGCACTTATGCCTAGTCAGCTCCCCGCCAGCTGTGTGTTTGTAACGGGCTCTTTGCCTCACTTGGGCATTACGTTCTGCAGTCTTTGGGTCACCTTTCACAGGGCAGGTAGAGGCAGTGGTTAGAAAACCGGCATATTAAATGAACTTGCCAACAGGGGAACTACTACTGTGTACTTGAGGGTGTGGCATACCGGATGGGGTGTGGAGGGATCAGGTGTGGGGGGTGTGGCATGGGGGTCTAGAGTAGGGGCTGCTGTGTAACTTGGGTTATGCGAGCATCTTATGAAAATTGAGCTTAAAAAAATAACTATGTGCATAAGAGACCTTCCATGAATGAAAAAAGTTAAATGTTTACTTTGAGTATTGTTTCTTTTCTACTTCCATAATTTATACAAGAAAAAATAAATATTTCCTGTAGTTGCTGTGCCACTGTTTGGCGAGTCCCTCACCCTCCATCTCACTCCCTCTCCCTGCTCCCCTCCTCCCTGCAGATATATAACATGTTCCCGTGGCTGGGCAGGCTGCTGGGTGATGTCAACAAAGTGCGCCGCAACATGGAAACGAACCGCGCCTACTTCCGGATGGTATGCCAGCAGTGCTCGGCCGAGCTGGACAGCAACGACCTGAGGAGCTTCATGGACTCCTTCCTCGCCAGACAGAAGGAGGAGGTGAGAGGAGGCCACATTACTGCTGGAGGTTCTCCAAGTCCAGTGGGTCTTTGTCATTTCATCTATATACAATCTTTAGCATACAGCATCCCCTGGACTGCAGTGCAGCATATATACATAAAGTGCAATGACTGTGAGCAAGACAAGTGCAACTCATGAGAGAGAGGGGAGTAATAGCTAATGCATATAAGTAATAGAGAATATACATACACTAACACAGGGGAGATAGGAGTACCCACACAATAAAACAGATACAGTGGCTACTGTAGAAATAATAAATACAACAGACATTAAATTACTACAGACATATGGTAGTGATGTAGGAAAATGGGCAGTGTTGGACAGTGTCCACTGAATAAGGTGGCTATATGGCAGACGTAGGAAAAGGTGCAATGTTGGACAAGCCCCGCTGGATAAGGTGGCTATATGGCACAAACATAGGAAAAGGTGCAATGTTGGACAGCGTCCACTGGATAAGGTGGCTAATGCTGGTGGTTAGTCAGATCCTAACAGCTTTGGGGGGAGAAGCTGGTGCAGAACCTGGCAGACGCTTGAATACTCCTGTACCTTCTGCCAGAGGGAAGCAGGCACAGAGAGTGTAAATAATATCCGTATGTGTTTATAAATAAACCTTATATGAGCCAGGCATTTTCCTCACTTTCACTGTTCTTATCAGGCTTCAGTGTTTCTGTTCAATGACTAGGGTTGGGTATCCTTTTATCGTTTTTTTCGATACCGGTGCCAAATCGATACTTTTAAAACGGTATCGGTGCCGGTGCCTGAACTGATACTTTACAAAAGCCACAAAATGGTGGTGGATGACTCAAGAATACATTTTTATTGAACAAAAAATTGAATGCTTAAAATTGAAAAATATATTAAAAGTTTAAAGTATATATGAATATACAAGTAAATGCAAAAAAACAACAACAAAACATCCTTTCTTGTGAAATATAGCCACATTTTCGACCATTTAGTTTTAGGCATTTTAACAAAAGTTGTTTAATTTAGAAAGCTAAGATAGCGGTAGACCACCTGCTGCCGTTAGAGTAAGTGTAACGTTAGTTGCTGCATTCACGCGCATCTCTGATGGTCTCATTTCCTGATGATGTCACGCCCGGCTCGTACGATCCTCGTGTGTGTTATCCCCATCGTAGTCACCTGTTGCCTGTTATGTTCGGCTTGCCTTGTGTATTTAGTCCACATATTAGTTCGTTTTCGGAGATCAGTCATTGTGATGTTTAGTGCTCCTTTTGCCTGGTGTGTCTCCTGTCCCATAAATAAACCCCGTTTGTCCATATTACCGGCTCTACTCGCCTGTCTGCACGCACGCAGCAGATTTGTGCTTTTAATTTTATAATCTAATCTAAAACTTTTAATCTACAAAAATAAAATGGACAGTAATATTACTGCAACAATGTTTTGGATTTGTATTATCAAAGCTTTCCGAAGTTCTCATGATTTTTCTAATTAAGGAAATAATTAATTTTTCCGATCATTTCTGACACCCCGTGAATGCAGTGTTTAAATTTTACTAGCGATCACGTGTGTTGATGAATCTGATGCTTTTTACAACTGTGTCCTCATAGCCCCAGAGAACAAATACATAAATAACACTTCAGGCCTTTAAGTGGCACAGAAATGAGGCACCAGATTTCGCGTTCTGTTTCGGTCCAGTACATACCGGTTATATAGGTACCGGTGCCGTATTGGCATCGGTTTTTGGTACCCAACCCTATAAATGTGTATGAACTGGATGGATCCAAAAAATTGCCTGCTCCAAATGTTGTGATATTGGTCTAGTTGAGACTTTGTACTGTTATTTTAAATGGGTCCTTGCTTTAAGGGAGCTTCTTCAAGGAGTGCACCAGCTTCTCTGTGACTCTGCAAGGTGCCCTCACTAGCATATTGCTCTTCTGCTCCATGGGTATCAAGTGTGGAAGTTCATCTGACATGAGTTTCATTGTACCTGTACAATGACAAAGACATTCATATGTTTCCACCTACTGGCTAAATGAAGAATCTACAGCTGTTATGGCTAGATAAGGGGTACTGCTTTATCCCCAAGGCCCAAATTCCATCAGTGACACAAAGCCAAGGTCCACTCTTGGTGTTTTGGTCTGGATCTGGACCACGGCCCACCAAATGAGGACCCCTGTTCTAGATTAATACTGTATAGCATAAACTTAAGCATGAGAAATAAGAACCTTAGATTTTCTTTCGGTGAAGTTCCTAGTTTAGGTATTGAGTAACTTGCCATTCCCACAATAGCAACAAAATCAAAAGCAACAGTTTCCCCCTGGATAAATAATGTTTTATTAATATTTTTCCTAAAATTATTATAAAATTAGATGAGTGACCAGCAAATGAATCTAACTGTTGCTGCAGTCCTTGAGTTATATTCAACCTTGCCAACTTCCCCATTGTTGCATGACAGGACTCAAAAAACCAAAACAAATACTTTCATGAGGAGAACATGGTGAGTTCCGTTGCAAACCTCTTTGCTGCGGGAACAGAGACGACCTCAACCACCCTACGCTGGGGCCTGCTGCTCATGATGAAATACCCCAGCATCCAGGGTGAGCCCCATGCCTGCGGCACTCGCACACGGCCGGCAAAGCTACACAAATAGAATTTATTACACTTCACACACCACAAACTATGCAGAAAAACGCAAATCAGCCCATTCATGCCCACTCCTGTGCCGCAGAAAGCAAGCAAAACACGGTATTCTCCCCAAACTTCCCTTTCCAGACAAGGTTCAGGCAGAAATTGAGCAAGTAGTTGGGAGAGATCGCCCCCCAAGGGTGGAGGATCGCAGGAGCATGCCCTACACTGACGCGGTGGTGCACGAAATCCAGCGTTTCGGGAACGTGGTTCCGAGCAACCTGCTGCACCAGACCAAAGTGGACACCACCTTCAGAAACTATCACATCCCCAAGGTGAGAGTCAGCGGGCGTAGCACTGCGAGACAGGAGATCTCACATTTAGTCTTAAAAGTGCATCATAAACCGAATCGGTGATGCTTTCTGTATCATCCCACCTTAGTGTTCCTGCGGGGTTCTTTTCCTATTGCGGAGATGGGCTGCTTCCTGGTGCGTTGGGGTGGGGGCAGGGCATTAGGAGGTGCTGTTGTGTCTGATGGTGGCAGGCAGGAGTGATCCCCAGTTGTGTTTCTTGGCACATTGTGGTGGGATGTCACAGAGTCCTGTGACGGAGCTGGCCTTCCTGATTGGGCTTGTTCGGGGTCAGTCCTGTGACGGAGCTGGCCTTCTTGATAAAATTGTTGCACAACTTTGCGTTGCCTGAACTGATGGCCACAATGCAGAACATCATGCTGGCCACTAGGTACTGATAGAACATGAAAAAATCAGAACCTCCTCAGAGCAGAGTGTGCTCTAGCCTTTCTTGTGTAATGCCTCTGTGTTGCCCACCCCGTCCAGCCTGCTGTTCAGGTGAACCCCTAAGTAGCCCTTACTTCTCTACTTCCTCCCCCAGGGAGGTGAGTGTTTTCAGGGGCTCCCTGTTATGCATGATGTCCTCCACTAACTCCTTCACTCTGCTGATGCTGAGCTGCAGGTTGTTGTCCCTGCACTGCATGACAAACTCCTCTAATGGTCCTCTTTGCTCTGACTCATGTCTGTTGCTGATGTGTCTTAAAATGGAGGAGTTTTCAGAGAACTACTGTGGATGCCAAGAGCTGAAAGCCTAACATGTAGCGGCAAATGGGAAGGGGGGCTGGATGGTTCCCTGAGGTGCCCCAGTGTTGCTCACCACTATCTCTGACACACAGTTCCGGACCTTCACAAACTGCCATCTGTTACTTGAGTAGTCCCTGATCCAGGAGACTGTGGGGGCATCAAACTGAATTGTCCTGAGCTTGTGCCACCATTGGGAGCTTAACTTACCCAGAAATGCCCTGAGGACAGAAAGAAAAATGATTGGTTCAATTAGATAACCAGTCAGATTATAGAAGAGGTGGGGCCAAGCAACTAGAGGAGTTGGGACCAACCAATTGGATGTCTTGGTCCCACCTCCTCAAGTTGCTTGCGTACACCTCAATCCAATTGGTTCTCTTTCCTCTGAACTAGTCATTTTTGATCTGTCCTCACAGAAAAATGTTTTAATAATCCCACAAGCACTTGTGCCCCAGTGGGAGAGGTTGGGTGCTGCTAAATGCACCAAAGAAGTAAAAAAATGTGAGCCTGACCGTGTGGTGCCAGCTTTGTGCAGGTGTTGCATCGTCCACACCTGTGTGTGCCTGGTAGGCAAGCTGCAGGGGATCCAGCTGGCCTGTTTTAGCGGCCAGCCACTCGGGGCAGCTCTCAACAGTTGTAAGGCTTCATTCTTGGAGAAGAAGCAGCAACTGAAAAGCACTTGTGACCTTGGGAAACGCAGCTGTCTTTAGAGGCTGAATGTGAAGGTATATCAGCTAACCCCTCCCCCGGTCCTCCAGGGCACCCCTGTCATCCCACTCCTCACCTCCGTGCTGTACGACAAGACACAGTGGGAGACGCCCATGCAGTTCAATCCAGGCCACTTCCTGGACGCAGAGGGTCACTTTATCAAGAGGGACGCCTTCATGCCTTTCTCTGCTGGTCAGAGCCCCCCCACCAGCCTCTCACACACACTGCATTGACACCCCACGCCACTGTCCCTGGCCGGACACTATCACACACTGCAGCAGCATGTGATTGAATGGTTGCGGTACTAGGCCTGTGACCACAATTAAAACCTTGAACGTAGAAGCAAGATCTGATTGCACTATTGATTCCACTCCCCCCAGGTCGCAGGGTGTGCGTGGGAGAGACACTCGCCAAGATGGAACTCTTCTTGTTCTTCGCTGCACTTCTACAGAGGTTCCGCTTCCAGCCAGCGCAGGGCGTCCGTCCTGAGGATCTGGACCTGACCTCATCCCCGGGGCTGACCTCCGCACCTCCGCCCTACAAGCTGTGTGCCGTCAACTACTGAGAGAGACGGCAACTGAGCAGAAGTAGCAACATACAAATACACAGACACCCACAGGCACAAAAGCACAGACCGATACACTGAGAAGCAAATGCACTGATATCTTGGAGCACAGAGACTGGAAAATACAGACACACACAGATAGAGGCAGGGATACTGTATGAGATATACTGCACAGAACAGAACCACACTGACACAAACATTTCAGAGACACAGAGGTGTCCTCTACAGACACAGCGACATCTCCATCCGTCTCTTATCCTAGTCAAGGCAACAGGAGAGCAGAACTGTAATATTTTAATATTAATTATTTAATATCATGTTTTTATATATATAAGATAAAATACAAAGAAGCAGATTTGTGACGACATACTAAAAATATGTTTTAAAGTACCAGCTCTGTGTTGCATTTCCTATTTGTCATCCACAGTAAAATACGCATCCATCTCCCCGCCACCTCTGGTCAGAGGAAGACCACATAGCACATCCTGAGCAAGTCGCCGGGCCATTCACACACAGTAAAACACTGTGGGCAGCTTAGAGATGGCAGATCACACAACTGTGTGTCTGAAAGGAACAAGGGACCCACAGAGCGCAGGGAGAGCATCCAAACACCCAGTGCGCTTTCCACTACAGCCTACAAAGTACCATATTTAAAATATAACCCCCCCCCATTTGAGTTTGATAACAGAAGAGGAAATAAATAATAAAAAAAGCTATTTTCATGATAAACTGATGTCTTACAATATATTCATGACAGTTTTGTGTCACAGCTTCTCTCTGGGCCGAATTTGCAGATTCCAGATATTCCAGAAACTGCCGCAATAAAAATCATATTCAGTTCAATAGCTGTCATAAGCATGGGGACCATTCTCAGTAAGCTGAATGATTCCATGAGGTCTGGAAACTAGCCTCCACCATGGAGTTGCCACTTATAGAGAATTTTCTGGGACCACCACGGATTTTGGTTATCTGTCCTGGAAGAAAACAAATTCTTACGGGGCACGGAATGTCTCAGAATCTGAGTGTTCTGTATATGTGCATTAATCACACTCTCAGTGACAGCCATACCAGATTAATAGAAAAAGACTATACTGTGTCTTTTCGGGCAATGAAATACACTCAAAGAATGATCTGCGCCTTCAGCCAATCAAACTTCATGACAAGACGCTACACATGCATTGTGTAGTTGGTGACTATTGTCATATGTGCACTGCCACTCTGTGTTCAAAGATTAGGTTAGTATTCTTATTTTTTACCGATTCGCAAAAGTATTGCAGACTAAAATTTGTGCAGTTTGTGTTTTAACTAGGGTAGCATAAGTAAAGTGTAACGAGTACAGGCTACTTGTTGCAATACATTTTAAGTAATAGAATAAGATACAGCATTACAGAGTAAAAATATTAATGCATTCAAAATGCTGTAGATTATGTGTAGGATTATTTATCAAACAGACATAAACAAACCATTGGAATGGTGTTGCTATGTGCAATTTTCTTTTGTTTGGCTTATAGCAAACAAGCTGTTTTTTAAACCAAACTCAAGCACACAAAACAGAAGGGACCACAAAAGGGTTAAAATGAAAGCTGGGGGGGGAGTTGGCGGGAATAAACAGTGGCTGAGATTACACACAAGAAAAACCATCTGCAATGATCACAGACAAACCAGCAGCTAATGCCTACGATGACCCAGAAGGAACAGGGCAAAGACTGGGACTTATAAACACAGGTAACCAGGACTAAACAAGAAACCTATGCGGGCCATTGACAATCAACCAAACAATAGGGCTGGGAATAATAAGAAACTGGTGCAGGTCCTTAATCACTGAACACTAAGGTTGGCTGGCCACACCTGCTCAAACAGAGAAACAACTAAGAGGATAGGGCAGGGACTGATCCAGATAGACTAAGAGTCCAGGAATGTTACAGGACTGGTGGCAACGCTATTCACCCAGGGAAGGTGTGGTTTACTAGGAGGGCATTTGCAGGGCTGTTTTTTTTATTTTTTTTCTCTGAGCACCTCCTTCTACTAACTGAATACACCGGGAGTGAGAGTGGTACCTAACTAACCTCCAGTAGCAGCACATATTTGCAACAGTCCAACTGCTATGATGGGACTTATAAAGTTTCGAGAGATTTCCTCATATGCTACAAGCTTGTCTACCTAAAATTCCACATGGATTTAAATTAGATCCGTGTGATGTGATGCCACTGATTTAACATAATATGTCTGTTGAGGTTTTTTTTGCATAATAATCACTGGACTACTTGAAACGCAAGGAAACCAAGATCAACACTCGTCACGCCAGCCTGCACTCCTCAGCAAGTGCTTTCTGTTGCCAAGGCCATAATTAAATTCATCTCCAGCGCTCAGTTATGCACCCTGTCATGTATCTATTCCCTTTTTTCCAACACTGTAACATGAGCCTTGTAAGTGATGTATAGATAATGACCCCAGCTGATGGAGGGCCCATTGATAATATCCTGGGATTTTTGCAGGATGTGACTCAGTGATGTACTGAAATGTCAAACCCATATTTTGATGAATGAGTCTTTGGTGGAAAAGCTTAGATGCTGCACATGCACAATTAATAATAAATAATACTTAACTGAAGTTTTGAACTTTAGGAGGGTTTGTTTGTAGTGTGGTCATTACCGGGGGTCAACAATGTTGCCAATTCTGACAGACATTTTAAACAAAATGCATTTCTTTTGTTTTCTTATGGGCATGGTAATTAACTGCCTCCTCAGTAATTTTTCTCAATCAAAATTAATATTACTAGGCGAGTGGACCCATTGGGCCCCAATGCAAAATAGACCAAATGGGGTTCCCTCTCTCCAGCATTTTACTGGGCAAAAGCCCCCCTTCACCATGGATACATTTAACAGATTGATGAAAGTCTACTACACATTTGACAATATAGAAAAAAAATATATCATCTTGAAAGTACAAGGCCATTGATTGTTCTTTTATAATGGAATTTTGAAGTCTGAATTATAAGTGATATTGTTCATTTCCAAAGCATGAAACTACTGCAGGCTGTTTGGTTGGTATTGGTATCACTGATTACACTGGTCATTACACTGGCTGTGCTATAAGGTAAACCATAACTGATTCTGACCACCAGGCCAATTGTTATTGCTCTGGTCTCCAGTACTCAAAAACACACTCCACCTCCTGTTCTCCTAACCTCCAGCCCTGACCACCGCCCAACCCCCCACCACAGATACAGAGTGGACACTAGCCTGTCCACTGGTTCGAATGCATGCTGTCAGGGGTGTGGCTGGGGAGCTGGGAGGGGCTGCTCACACCTGCCCCAGACTTCATCTGCAACAGTTCGAAGCAGAAATCTCAGCCTCAGCCATGTAGCAGAGCAGCTGTCATCCCGAAGTTCTGCTTCTTAGTTCTTCATCAAAAAAAAAAAAAAAAACAGAAATGCTTTGCCATCCTGTGAGGGGATTCTGCTGTTACAAAAAACAAAAAGCAAAAACCAGAACTTCTTCTTCAGCTCACGTATAAAGTCATGGATGCTTGACGAATTCCGGCTCTGGCACCCAGGAGAGTGTAAATTTAAATGTAGGTCAGAGCCGCCCTTTGAAGTCGCGCTCACGCGTTGGAGGTGTGCTTTTGTCTCCAGCAGCAGGTTCCTGGGTCCTACAGGTTCCTACAGCAGCAGTAGTGCTATGCGTGCCAAACCCCCCCG
>JAABNY020000046.1:16064166-16079145 GCA_015164015.2 Brevimyrus niger
CTAGACGCCCGAGCGGAGTTTGGAGAAAGGTTTGTACACAAGCTCCTGCAGCCAGGGTATGGCACCCCCATCTCCACCACAACCCCCAAAAAACCCCCCCCCACCCCAACCCTAACCCCCCCCCCCCCCTCTTACCTTTTGGCTAACCCCCCCCCTTCTTTTTGTGCGCCCACAGCGCCCCGCTCCCACGCTCCCCGCCCCACCCCCAGGTCCCCAACCTCACTCTATGGCTGCCAGCCGCTAGCCGTGTAACTTTGAGATCAATCCCCACACTGAATGCAGAGCTTGACAACCAGAGGCCACACCCCTCCCCCAAGGTCTTCTATGTTCTGTGCTGGTGTTGTTCAAAATAAGGAGGATTGAGGGGTTAAGCCCTACAAAGCATAAATACGTTTCAGTGTCTCACACACACCCCCTTAGTCAACAACATATGTTAGCACCCTCCAAGATCTCTGACACAATTCAAACACTAGTTGCTATATAGTCATATAGGTGCCTCAGTGTCAAATCACACATGATCATCCCCACAGGGGGCGCTGATGAGCCCCTGGTGCAACTCTAACCACCTAACCTGCAACTCTGGGGTGGAGGAGAGCCCAGAACAGCCTGATGGCTGTAGTGATGAGGGGGGTGCCTTTCAGGTGGAGCTCTGATCTCCACTCCCAAAGCCCCAGAGACTGTCAATGCTTGAATTTGACCTTTGGGCCAGAACTTAAAAGCAAAGCCGGGTGCCATAAAAACAAAGCTGGGTGCCATAAAAACAAAGCTGACTGTCACATCATCATCTCGGCCCTGAGATGCACAGGAGCCTGTGGGAAAGGGTCTCTCCTTATGTCTGAGAACGAGTTATTGAATATTGACGTTTTCAAATATGGTGCAAGAAATGTGAAGTTCTTCTCACACGAGTTAATTACTATCCATCTTACTTATCCTGCTTTAAGTCACCAGTCCAGTCAGTTCATGGGCTCCATCACCACACCTGACTATCAGAAAGCCTTTTGACCAAAACAGCCAGATGACACAAGATCACATCTGCTGCCCCTACTGGCTGGGTGGAGCAGCATGCCTCCGGAGCAACTGGCCCCGTCACACAGCAGCTGATCTACAGAGCCCTCAGACAAAGAAAGGCAGCTCTGATACGGTTTTGCATCTGTTAGGAGAGGTGTTACCCTGTAGCCCGGGTTACAGGGGCACTGGTGTCTCTCCAGGTTGGTGGGTGTGCTGCTGTGCTACAGGCCATCTCAGGCTGTGTCCCACCTGGGCGCTGATCTGACTCCACTGCCAGCCGCCACTGCTCCTCCCTCGCTGTCGGCGTATTCCTCAGTGTAGTTTTTGAACAGTTGGGGGCACTGCCTGCCCACTCTTCCTCTCTGCATCTGTGGGAAAATGTCTCTCCCTTCCCCCCATACCTGACCTGTCCCACCTGTATGCAAACCACACGTCAGAAACTGTTTACTCTGATTCACGCATCATGCACAGTTTCTAAAATGTAAATTTGCCAGTTACATGGCCCTCTGGGCAATCTGTCCTGTGCCCACAAGCCATCATGGCAGAACCACCTTAGATCAGCATCTGGTCTACAGACCACACTTGGTCCTCTCATAAAAAACTGTATTTGAGTGTGGCAGACAGGGAGGAGGGAGCACCTTTTTTTGGACGAGAAATCAAACCTAATGAGTCAAACTGTTTAGTAACCAGAACAATGACAGGTTAGGCCTAGTGACAATCCACCACCTTGACCCCGCCCCCAACACAGCACAGTCCCTGACATGAACCTGGTGGGACACTGCTCTTCAGAAAAGCCAGCCAGTCTGCATACAGCAAGAAAATTTTTTTTTTTTTGCCCCTTTTAGTTCAACTTTTATAAAAGCAAACCATGATTGTATTCTTGGAATCGTTTGACACTGAATATCCATCCACATCCACCTTTTCATTTCATTTGTATTTCAATGTTTGTGTAGTTCAGTCTCTGTTCCTTGATCTAACCCACCTTGTACAGAACTTTTGCTCTGCCAACGTGTTTGACTTTCGAAGTGTGAAACAGACTGACTGAAGGCATATTCTTCTTGCTTTACAGTGACAATTCAAGTGCTATTTTCTTCCAAAATCTTTATTGATTTATCACATCTGAACACAAGGCAATTCTCTTTTTCAAAAGGCTATTGCACCGGATCGAGGCACCATATGAGAGCATAACATCTGTAAAGATCCCAGCCAACGATCTTAAAATTCCTTCCCCACTGCTGGAGCCACAGACATTGCTATATTACCCAGCATTTGATCAAAAGGAAACCTGAAAGACGCACATAGATGGGAGGGGCAATCAATTCTGCAAATGTTCGATAAAACGCCCAAGTCATTTACTGCTGTAGACAGTCTGTCAAACCACCACCAGGAGGCAGCCTAGCTCAGGCTAAAATGACATAGGTGGCATCAGTGGTGACGCCACAGTTGTTGTCCTTCATGGACATGAGTACATAGCCATCGTTGCCCCAGTAAGTTGACCAAGAGTTCTTCACCAGCCAGTAGGGGTCGCCCTTCAAGACACCATAGCCAACCGCAAGCACTGCGTGGTCCAAGTCTTCAGTCTTGTTTCCTGAGCAAATAGGCACTAATCAGTTTCACTCACCTCACACGCACAGACACACTCTCACACGTGCTCCTTACCACAAGCAGGCTCGTAGTAAACCCCATGGCTATAGAAGACGAAGGAGCGGTGACTAGCATCGATGCTGACCGCCACCGGTCCCTGCTTGAACAGCGCCACCTTGAGGGCGTCGGCATCACCAGACGTCACATTGACATATCCTTGCAGGTGTGCGGTCATCTCAGACTCATTGTAGTGACAGAGTCCATTCTAAAAAGGCACACACACAGGTTGGCACATCTCATCTACCCGTTATATTCCAGAACATTACCGCAGCAAGAGCACACCAGGCTGGCGTCGTGGAAGACAGTGCTGTGGGCAAGGGGGGGGCAGACGCACCATGCCCATGTACGCGCCGTAGCTCTCGGCTGTGGCAATGCCGCCGTGTTTCATCATCCACTCGAAGGCTCGCCACTCTTCACCACCGTCACAGCCGTTGTTGCCGAAGCCCCAGGTGCAGTCGACCAGCATCTGCTGCGAGAGCCGCACCAGTGTGCCAGCCTGTAGGAGCAAGAAACCACCAACTTGGGCAAAACGCATGGATCAGAAGGGGTTCAGCCAAAATCACACCACCCACAATGCCATGGTCTCCACACCGTAACCCTTTAATCATAATCCAAAAGGTTTATGGCATTTAGTTATTTGCTAAACAGTCCAGTCAAACTCCGTGAGGGTAGTCGGGCAGACAAAGACTATTAGCATGAAGAGTCATAAAAAGTAGAACAAAGAAACACTGAAATTACAAGGTTTTTCAGCATCACAAATGAAGAAAGCAAACTCGAGGGAGCCTAGGATGTCCCAAAATATAGTTTTGGTTTCATTGGAGTGGCGTATTGAGGCCCCACTGAAGACTCTCACAATTCAAGTCCTGCAGGACCAGTCTGCAGCAGTGTGCAGAGTCCCCTGCTCGTACAGGGGGTAGGACAATGAAACTGAAACACTGGCCTAAAATCGAGTTGAGGTTTCACACCTTTATATGCGCAGCCTGTTGGCCGATCAGCAAGAGCAGAGTGCGACAGTTGAATTAGCAAAACAATAGCAAAGCAGTACATGAAATCTTGCAATTAACACATAAAGGTTAAAGTTTAGTGGAGAGCAAAGTGCTGGTGTGCGTCTCACTGGCACATCTGTGACCAGGACAGCAAGTCTTTGTGGAGAGAGCCACAGTATCCATGGTGGTATGCCGACATCACCCTGAAGGATGGACCTCATCCAACAGGAGTACCTGGCTGCTAGAGCAAGCCATCTGAAAGGGATGTCTGGGAACCAACCTGAATTACATCCCAAACAAAAACACCAACCCACGGCTGCCCGACTCACTGCAGAATAAATGCACACCTTGACTCCACAGGGTCAATATTCATGGTCAGGCTTTGGTCACTTGTGCCAATGCCGAGTGACCATTTCAAATGGTGCCAGCAGTCAAAGTCCTGGGCTGAGGATAATGAGACACATCTGTTCTCTGAAGAGAACTTCACCGTCTTTCCCACATCCAGGAGAGAGTTACATGTGCAAAAGCACCAAGAGGACTTCAGGTGAATCAGTGATGCTTTGGGCTGTGATATAGCACTCCCTAGACCCACTACTTGTTCTAGATGGGTGCATCACTGCCAAGGAGTACCAAGCCATTCTGGAGGATCATGTTCACTCAGTAGTTCAAACATTGTACCCTGAAGATAGTCCCATGTTTCAGGTTGATAATGCACCAATACACACAGCAGGACTGGTGACAGAGTGGTTTGATGAACATAAAAGTGAATCTGAACATCTCCCATGGTCTGCAGTCACCAGATCTGAATATTGAGCCACTTTGGGGTTTTTGTGGAGCAAGTCAAAACTTTCCTCCACCAGCAACATTGTGACCTGGCCACTGTTCTGCGAGGGTAACGGCTCAATCCTTCTAGCCACCATGCAAGACTCGTCATTAAAGATGAACTGAAGCTGTACTGGCTGCAAAGCGAGGCTCCAATCTATACCAAAATTATGGTCTGAAACCAGGAGTTAGATTAGTTTCATTGTCCAGTCCCTGCATTTTATTTCAGCTCACCATCCAATTGCGAGGATTCGTCATGTCAGAGCATGAAAATCTGAACTGTGACGCAGACTGGGCCTGCAGGACCAGAAGTGAGACCCTTGCCCTACACCAACCTACACTAAAAGTAGGTACCTTCAAAAAGAGAGCGCCCTCTACTGCACCAGTGGTGGCAAAGCTCCAGCAGGAGCCACAGATAGCCTGGTCCTTCACGGGGGTGACCGCTCCTGGGGGGGATTCAGCACATTACAAATGATTGGTGCAGGGGTGAACCAAGACTTGGACAAGGAAAAAAAAAAAATAAAAATAAAAAGCACAGTGCAACACTCAGAATTTTCCTGATGACATCCTTTACCGTACAGCCTCCAGTCCAAAGAATCAGGAACCTGCACATTGGCATACAGCTGCTGTGGGAATGCGAGCCCCCTGTTGGGCGTCTTGCCCCCTTTGCGGCCCCTCAGGATAGCCAGCTCTGCCCGGGATTGGTCTGCCAGGTGGTTCAGGGCCAGGCGATAGGACAGCCCAGCACGATTCATGGAGTGGACAAAACTGCAGGGGTTGAGGGCAAAAATAAAACATTTCGTCCCACCCAGCAAGAGAACCTCCCAGATCTGCCCTCAATTCAAAGGCCTGTACAAGATAAAGGAAGCAGGCAGCATGGAGAAGACACCCACTACTGATCACCCTGCTCCAGACAGGACTGAAGGGCAACAGAAGCCAAATAAGGTTACTTAGGATCAAAATCCATAATTAGTCAGAACTAGATCTACAGCAGGACCTTTGTCAACAGCAGCAACTACATATCTTTAGCAACATCTAACCAGCTACAGCAAAAGGAAGGAAGGCGTGTCACCATACACAAGTTATGGCTCATTGCAAACATTGGTTTTGGGTTCAGGCGTGGTGCAGCGGTGAAAAACAGAATTTGCTTGACTGCTGTACATGTACACAGATGACATCTCAGATGAGGTAGCACACTGGATGTGTCCATCAACATACCAGAGTTGTTGATAACTATCCTCTCTCCAGTACTAGTACATGTATCGGGTAAGCAGAAAGTGGCCAAAATCACCAATTACAACCAGCATCAGCCGTAACCAATCCACAGCTACAATCAGCATCTACTGGGAAGCTTTACTTACTGGGATACCGCATGTATCAGTTAGACCACTAGAATAATCTCATCTGAACAGACCTACTGTCACGGAGGAGCTTGCAGTGACAAACTGCAGACTGCGTCTGACAGTACAGCAGGTATAGAGACATTCAATGCCGGTTATCGGCAGGAATAAAATGAGCCCCGCCCACCGGACATTGTGCACAAACGAGAGCTCCCGCCGCTCGTGCTCCCACTCGTCGCCGTACTGGCGCTGGAACTTCCCCTTGAAGTGTGTGAAGAGCCGGTGAGCATGTCCCTGGGGTTTGGTGTGGAGGAGGTCATGGATGGGGTTGGCCAGGAGGTGATGCTCCACTCCAGGGCCAGGAAAAGAGCCACAGGTCAGGCCTAGAATCAGAGACAGAACACTCAGACTGACGAATGTGGGAGCCACTACAGTGAGCACAGGCGCATGTATGAAGTCAATGTACATGGCGCACAACACGGTGTATAGTCACAAACAAAGACATCTGACATTTGTGGTTTTGGTCATCACCAAGTTGTGGGGAGAATAATAAAAACAGGAATCTCATTTGGCAAATATATACAGCAAGCCCCTCAGACATTCGGGGTCACGTTCCAGAACCTGTCATGAATAAGGATGATTCGCAGATGTTTAGTAGAGTCACTAAAAATGGTAATGTGCTTATTTCTATAGTTTAAACCCAAAATATTCTCCTAAAATGCTTTAATTTCATTTAAAACCCAACCATTACATTATTTATAGCAAATGCATCTTAAAAGACGAAACCCAGGATGCATTTGTAAACATTAGCACCTTAACGTAAATTCCAACAAAAAATATTAATTTAACATGCACATTACAAAACTTGTAATATTTGTGCAACCATTACCGTTTGTCACGTATTGCCAGGGCACAGACTGGACGCAAGAAATCGAGGAACATGGGGATTAAGATCAAAAGGTCCTGCTTGTCTTTACAGTGGACAGGCAGCAAATTCAATGACGTTAATGACCAGACTTGGGAAACAAAATTAAACATGACTAACAGAAACAGCACAGATCACATGGGGATTCCACACAAGGTGGATGAGCGGGGGTGGCACATGGGAGGATCAGACAAGCAGGCCAGTACCAGAGGAAATAAACTTTGTGAATGGGATTAGCATCTTGTAGAGGTACATTACAGTATGTACAAAATAAATGTGGGATACACTTTGTAATGTGAATCTTTAAACCAAAATCTTGGATATAGCATGCATTCATATCTCCAGGGATCTTCCTACCCTAACCCTCGAACTTGAAGGGGTGACTGACACAAGGTGCCGTGTGCATCGTGAACCATGTTCCGAGCACTGAAATGTAATGGAAGTGCTGAAGATACCTTCGGGCAGGGAGAAGGCATGAGAGTCAACACTATGGCTGAACTCCCCGTAGTCCACCAGGTACTTGTCGTAGTGGGAGCCCAGCAGGGTGTTGTAGCCCATCATCTCGTAGTGCCAGGGCAGCACATCCGCAGCATAGGGGCGTACTACCCACAGGGTGTAGGTGTTCTTCTTGTAGCCTTCCATAGTCACGTTCTGCCACACCTCACACAGCTTGCCATTAAAGTACTCCTTGCGCAGATACTGTAGGGGAGATATCTACTTAGAAGCAAGAGAGAGACACTGCACTGGCCATAAGCTACATTTCACCTCCTATTGGTGCAAAAGGGTCATGTGACCGCTAGAGTGGAACCCTCACCACCAGCTCCACATACCTGAAAGCCATCCATACTGGGCACTGCCCCCTGTGGCAGAATGGGCTCCTCCTTAGTGCCATTGAGCTGGAAACACTTCATTACGTTGATTTCAGTCTCAGTCGTCGCTGGGGTGATCTTGTAGTTGGATCCCCAGGGCATCTCAGAGCCTAGCTGGTAAGTGGAAACCTGGCCTGTGGGGCAGGAGGATCACCATCAGCTTCCCAGCTTTAGCCATTTGCATTCCGAGGTACCGCTGGTTTCACATCGATACATGCGGCTGCCACTAAGACAGATTCCTCAGATGCAGCAGTACAAAGTCTAAGAGAACCATTAAAGCAAAATAGCCAGGTCTTCAATTCACTCAAGTAGCAAAGATGACCAATAACACACAAGGGGGGGGGGGGTCCATTACAGCCACTCACCATGGTAATAGTCTATGCGACTTCTGTTCCCCTGGAGATCATACCAGCCTTCAAATGGCTCAGTGATCTCAGCATAGGGCAGCGAAATCACACCTGGGGAGAGGAAAAACACTTCACACTTAATTCAGAACATTGCAGATTGAGACAGCCCCAGAACGGTCTGACATGCCCAGTGGATGGACAGCAAGACAGGTCACCTATGGACATATGAAAAGTTTAGGCCAGACAGGTCAAATGGACTCTGATCACATACCAGCAGCTATCTTGCAGAATCAGCAATTACACAAGTGGTCACAAGACAAGACCAGTGAATCAGCCGAGTTTAAGAAAGAGGAAGAGAGGAGGGGGAAAAAAACAAAACCTACCAACAACCTCCCGATATGGAAGGAATGCCGAAATTAAGTCACAATCAGTGTTTGCTATATCCAGCCGTGCCTTTCCACATACATCCAAGTACATTTGAAACGGGACAGGTGCAGAAATGTGCGTGTGCGCGCATGCGCATAACAGTATGTAGGCACAAGTCACCTTTAACGTGGTAGAGGCGCCCGAAGTCCGGGAGGGCAGGTGGCGGCTCGGCTCCCCACACTGGCGAGACAGAAAGGAAACACCCCAAGTATATTATAACACGGCACGCTGCTGCCGACAGTTATCTGAAGGATTCGATTTCAACAAACGCCACCCCTGACCCCAGTACCAGTCTGGTTAACCAGCTTTGCAGTTCGAACTCCATCCCAGCAGCTGTTACCTGCTAAACTGCATCTCTTAATTACACTGCCAAGCACCCAAGAAATCTGGGCTGAGACCATAGAATATCTAGATGGGCGCCATGTTCAATTATTGTGGGGTAAATCCAGGAAATCGTTAAACTTGCACAAAAAGATTGTAAATGAACGTACCTGAAGCGCACATTAAAAACACGGCTATAATCCACATAGTGACCAAACACTGGGACGCGACAGAGACCAACATTAGGGTTTAAAAGACATTAAGAACACGTTTTACAATTACCGTTAACAAATCAATACCCTACGCTACATAGGAACTGTTTACTTCCCTCGCAGAACACCGGTTTAAAGGAACAAGGCGTGATTGACGGCGCCGTCCCACCAATACCGAAGCCCCAACTGTAACATATTACTGACAAAAGGGGTGTGTCTCAAAAGCGTCACGTGAAAATAGAAGGTATGTCATGTGATTCGCAAAATTCGTAAACTCGATACGCTTATCAAGTCTCGCTCACTGACCGAGAGACTCCCGATTTCAACCAGGTCACACGCCACCCCGTGTGTTTTTCACGCCCACCGAGGTGTCCCGTTACCCAGAATTTTTGGACGATGTGCAGCATACGGAGTGGAGTTATCCGCCTAGTTCATAGCTGTCCCGAATTATACAGAGTTAATAGCCACCTACCAGCCAGTCAGAAATAGCATTTATTATTTCCGAGTAAATCCCAAAACAAGTTACATGTTGCAAGCGCGTTATAAACATGGATGGCCGCACATGGAGTGCAGACAAGGTGGGAGTGGAAGAGCAAGACCCCATGAATGCGGTAGGTAGGGCTCTAAATTGTCACGCGTTGACCGTGAGACACGAGCTTCGCCCCCAATGTAATCTCACTCCACACTTTTGATGAAACTTGAAAGCCTTCGTGTATATATTCAGTTATTTTGAATGTGTCACTAAACCGATATTAAAATAAATTCTGCGCATGACAAGTAAAGAACAATAATCCTAAATAAATAAAAGCAAATGCAGAAATTAACAACGTTTTCTCCCATAAAAGTCATAACGATAGTTACAATACTTGGGAAAATAAACTTGAATAGAAATGAATCGATTGGCATTGTAATGCACAAAAGCTCTATTACTGTTAAACAACGCATGTGTGTATTTAACTTGTTAATTTCAAGAGATTTACTCGTCACATACAGTACAACATGCAGTGAAATGTATCTCTGAGTCACCCTTATTTGACTGTGCAAAAATAGAAGAAAGAAGGTAAGAAGTAAAATAGGAGTAAAAAAGAAAATTACAATAAATAAATACAATCTATCAAATCAAGTATATAATCTAAATATACAATCTAAAATGTGCAATGGCGAGGATGTATAGACTAAAATTATTTGTGCAGTAAAGTGAACATGTACAGTATATACACATTCCAGTACAAACATACGTAGGGAACAGAAGGACCAGAATTTGTTTGAATTGAGAAGCCTTTTAGCTTGGGCGAAAAAAAACTCTTCCTAAGTCTTTCTGTCCTGTACATTACGCAACGGAACCGTCTGCCTGAGTTCAGCCTGCGAAACAGACAGTTTGCGGGGTGTAAGGAGTCCTTAATTATCTTAGTACCTCTGGACCTGTAGCATTTTTTTGTAGGAGTCCAGCAGGGATGGCAGAGGAGATCTGACACAACGCTCGGCTGCCCTGATCACCCTCTGCAGGGCTTTGCAGTCCTTTAGAGAACAGTTCCCAAACCATACTGTAATGTTCATAGTCAAGATGCTCTCCACAGCAGCTGTGTAGAAGGTTTTTAGGATAACTGGAGTGAAGTCAAGTGTGGTCCTCAGTGAGCAGAACTCCAAGGTATTTGATGTTGTCAACTCCCTCCACTGGAATACCGTTGATCTGGAGGGGTGAGAAGGAGCCCTGCTGCTTCTTGCTGTAGTCCACTATCTGCTCTTTAGTTTTGCTGACATTCAGCCTGAGGCAGTTGGACCTACACCAAACCAACAGGTTTTCCACCTCCCTCAAGTAGGCTGACTCATCGTTGTTGGTGATGAGTCCAATTACTACTGTGTCATCTGCAATCTTCACAACAGTGTTGGAGCTGTTGGAGGCAATGCAGTCGTAGGTGTAGAGCGTATAGAGCAGGGGGCTCAGAACACACCCTTGAGGAGCTCCAGTGCTGAGGGCGATGATGTTTGACACACGGGGTTCCACTCTCACTGTTTGAGAAAATCTAACACGCACCTGCACAGCTGGGAGTTCAGACCCAGGTCCCCCAGTTTGGTGAACAGTCTAAACAGGACGATGGTGTTGATTGCTGAGCTGTAGCCCACAAACAGCAGCCTTACATAATTCCCATTTCTACATGTCCACATGGGTGAGGGGACATGTAATTTATAAATGTATTTTTCACAGGCAGTATGTTTATGTGGACAATGAGGGTGACAGAAGTCACTGTAGCTATATATGGAATAGTGCGGTCTAATATTCAGTTACTTAATTAGATAATTAGTAACAGGGCTGGAAAGAAAACCAGCGACAAATCGCCCCTTGTGAACCGAAGTTATGACCGACTTTGAATTATTTGACGATAATCAGTGCCCCATGTGGTGTTACATCATAATAAAGCATCTAGATGACAAGATGAGGACGATCCGATTTGGGAGGTTTGCTGCATGCTCTTCAGAATCTCTAACGGTGTTTTCTGCTGGTGCAAATACTGCTTTTAACTGGAGCAGCAATTGAAGCAGAGACGGGGCGGATGCATTAATTCACACAGACTTTTTAAACAATGCATATAAATTGTAGGACCACAGATGTGACACATATAACTCGACAAACAGGCATATGGTCATGAACTTTTAATTCTTGACCAACATAAACAGGACTGTCATGACATACATACAAATATGTAACCACTTTCTGTGATGTTCCCTAAGAACATACACTGAATTCCGTGGTAGGAGTGTTTGCTGCCTCTCACACTCACACTGACCCTCCTTATATGACTCACTGCTTCGCCTCTTCTGCCGTAAGTGCAGTGTAATGGTCATAAGCTAATATACCACTAAAATTACATTAGCCTGATCTACCTGAAATGTGGGCTGAAATCAAATGCAGTTTGCTGTTCTCATTTGTTTCATAGCATTCTGAGAGAGATATAGAGTCATATTTATTACCGTTTATGAATATACCCTTTTATCCCATTTCTGTGATTTGAATCTTTACCTGCTGATCCAAAGTCCAGCTCCTTATTAATAAACACCTTGAAATGTGCTTTGCCCAGGCAAGCCCCGCCCCCTCGTACCTGGCCCCCATAGAACAGATACGCAGTTGGTCACACAGACACTAAGACTACAAGCGGCAGTTTAAAAAAAGCACAGTCAGTATCTACTAGCAGAGCCAGGCATCCTTTAATATAAAATAATATCTTAGTAGCTCGGGGCCATTCTTCCTATATCCATCCAACCAAGTTTGTTGCAGGAACGCTGGCCTGCCCCACACACCTCCCCTCATCCAGGGAACACCATCTCAGCCCTCAAGTCCATCTGAACCTGCCTCCCAGCCCCTCCCTCCACCCGCTCCTGTACTGTCTGTGCCCCCACATGGGGGTGTTACTCTTTACGGGTGGTCAGGTCAGTTCTCAGGGGCAGAGAAGCATCCACCCAGGCATTGGGGTGCTGGATCATGGTGGTCCACACACTGATCTCCTCCTCAGTGGAGTCCATCCACACCACAGGCTGTCCATAGCTTTGGCCTGGAGGGGAAAGCAGTTCTTATGCAGTAATATGTATCATGTTTAACAGTGTTTCCCAATCCGGTCCTTGGACACCCATAGACAGTCCACATTTTGGAAGTTTGGCATGGAGCTGGGAGGAAGCAAAAATGTGGACCGTCTGTGGGTCCCCCAGGACTAGGTTGGGAAACACTGGTGTATCATGTTTCATATTATTATTATTAATAATAATAATAATAATTATTATTATACTTAACAAAAATGAATATTTCACAGCAACAATTCAAGTTAAATAATTTCCTCCAGGATAATAGGAGTTTTTTTGGTTCTGAATCCAAGTATCTCACTTAAAGGTACAACAGCAGATCTTTTGCTGGACTTGAATAAACAAAATTCAAGTTATGAACAGACACCTTAATTTACGAAGCTACCTGCTGCCCATTACATGTGTCGCGAACAAAATTATTGGTCCAGAATGTGTGGGTACGCAACCTCTATAACTGTGCTTACACACTTACCGGAACCTGTGCTTAGTCTCACGCCCCCTAGCTGCCGGGAGGACAGGGAATCCTTCTCCCACAAGGTAATTTCAGCACAGGCTTCATTCAGGTCTGAGGCATGGAAGCCATCGTAGACCATGGTGTGGTTGAATGTGGGGCTGACTGTGCGCTTCACCACGCGGGTTTTCTGCCGGCTGGAGCGACTCTCATCTGGTAAAATATAACTGGGGAGGAAAGGGCTTGTCAGATATACAAGAACTTCCCGGCGTATCGTACTGTGCGAGAACAAGGATGACCTCAAATTACATACCTTTTAATAAAAGAGTCTACAGCGCCTCCTTTGATGGGTATAAGTCCCTGCGCCTCCCTTATCCAGATGTGTAGTTCTCCTGTCAATGGCATGCCGTGACCTGATGAGGGCAGCAAAGAGTCATGTTAAAGCAGGACAAGGATTCACGCACTTGCAAATAATGATGAGAACAGTCAGCCTGCAAAACTTTAGATGGGCGTTGCGCTGCTTAATGGTTATTGCATTGGTTCCCAGTGAGAGAAACCAGGCAGTGACTGGTAGCATATGGTAATCATATTATTCTTTTTAAAATTAGTTTTACTTATCACTTCAGGTTTCTTTGTCATTGCCTGGTTTTTCCTATGACCTTTTCTTTTCTGGAGCCAAACAAATAATTTTTCATTATATTGTATTTAATTATTCATCTCCAGAGATGGTGACTCATGCGTCACACACACAGAGGCTCGCACACACACAGACACGCACATCTCACTGCTCACCTTCGGATTCAGCTGGAACGTATTTCATGGACAGCATGAGGGTGCCACGACTGGGCACAGAGCCCTGAGACAGCTGGACCTGGAGCATGTTGTTAGTGGGGGGGGGGGGTCCAGAGGCAGAATGAAGGGAGAGAGAAAAAAGGGAGAACCGAATATACAATGATACCATTTGGTGGAGCATATATAACTACAATGATGGTCTCTATCATAGGACAGCACATATAATTACAATGACAATTTCTATCTTAGGACAGCATATATAACTACAATTACAGTCTCTCTCATAGCACAGCATATATAACTACAATGACAACTTCTATCATAGGACTGCATATATAACCACAATGACGGGCTATCATAGCACAGCATATATAACTACAATGAGGGTCTCTATCATAGCACGGCATATATAACTACAATGAGGGTCTCTATCATAGCACAGCATAACTACAATTACGATCTATCATATGACAGCATATATAACTACAATGACGGTTTATCATATGACAGCATATATAACAATAATAACAGTCTCTATCATAGGACGGCATATTTAACTACAACGACAGTCTATCATAGGACAACATATATAAATACAATGACGGTCTCTACCATAGCACAGCATATATAACTACAATGACGGTCTCAATCATAGGATAACATAAATACGATGACAGTCTCTATCATAGGACAGCACATATAAATACGACTCCCTCTATCACTCTCCTGGTCCTCATTAACATGTGTATGGCTGTTTATATGTAGAAGATAAAAAAATAGGTCACACTTCCATGTAAATTACATTCTTATTCAGTGTTTAGTGTGTCAGTCAGTGTTTATCCTCACTTCTTCTTTGATGTAGTTTACATATTTTGCTTGATAAGTCTCACGTTGTGCTGATAGTATGAACTGACCCTGAAACTTAATAAGAGGGTTTATATGCATGTATGTGTGTGTGTGTGTGTGTGTGTGTGTGTGTGTGTGGGAGGGGTGGGGGGATGGAGTCACAGACTCTATGGAGGCAGCGGAGCCAGACACTGACTCACAGTGTCAAAAATGTCCGCTGGTGGGCTGAGTCTGCTGTTTACTAAGCGCCAATTAGCAGCTTTCAGTGACTGCCTGGCTGGCTGTTGGGTCTCTGTCATTAGGAGTACACACAGGAGTGACTGCCTGGCTGGCTGTTGGGTCTCTGTCATTAGGAGTACACACAGGAGTGACTGCCTGGCTGGCTGTTGGGTCTCTGTCATTAGGAGTACACACAGG
>JAABNY020000046.1:16079245-16101676 GCA_015164015.2 Brevimyrus niger
TGGCTGTTGGGTCTCTGTCATTAGGAGTACACACAGGAGTGACTGCCTGGCTGGCTGTTGGGTCTCTGTCATTAGGACACACAGGGGTGTGAGAGGACTGAGCCCTCAGTGCTGCCGAAGAAAAGGTGTCAACAGTGACTCACCCGCGGCACCAGAGGGTGCCAGACCGGCTCCTTCTGCCCCCAGTCCCACTCCGCCAGCGCCACCTCCACCTCCCCCAGGAAGATGTTCCTCCGCAGAGGATCGTGGTGCCACACAGATAGGTTTAGTGTCCTGCCCTTCAGTTCCATCATCTTTATCTTGTACTGGAGGAGACAGACAGACAGACAGAGTCAGTCGGACATTACGGTATCTTCGGTTTAAACCAGTTATGGTGGTTTACTTATCTATATTTAGTACATTGACCTTAATTTGACTTTATTTTTCCATTGATCAGTCTTTATCAGGTCAAACGGGTTACTGACATCTGACAGACAGACATACATCCCTGGCAGACGGGGTGATTACAGGAGGCCCCGACTCACTTTCAGAGTCTCTTCGAACACAGGGTTCACCGTCTTCTTCTTCACAGCGGTCTTCCTCTTACTGGGGGCAGTCTTGTCTGGGAGCAGGTAGGTCTTCACGTACCTGCGCCATGGACAGTAGAAAGGAGGGGAGGTCAGTCTGCTTCTGTTCTGCACCAGCAAGAGCTGGGGAGTGGAAAGCTGGAGCCCTTGGGGAGGTCGGCACAGCACTTTCACACCCCCCCCCCCCCTTCAGGAGCCACGGGCAGCCAGGTTTAGCATGCAGTTACCAAGGAGACGGAAGACATGCAGAGAAGGGGGGGGGGATGCCTCGATGCAGAAAAGGAAAAGGGAGTGAGACAGGCAGACAAGAGGAATGAGGAGAACCATGGGTAGAAAAGACAATTGTCAGACAAGACAGCTAGAGAAAGACAGATAGACAGGGTCAAGCAGACAGACAGCCAGGGAGACAGATGGGTAGGCACAGATAGACACAGACAGTGAGATTCAGGAAGACAGTTGGGCAGGCACAGGACCAAGACAGACAGAGGCAGAGAGACGGACACAGCCAGAGATGTGGAAAGGCAGAGTCTATTACACATCAGGATGGGGCGACCGACACTAACTCACGGGTCAGATCGGTTCTTGCGGGCGAGGGCAAGGTCCTGGCAGCGACACACTTGCACATGAAACTCCTCCTTCTTGGTGTCATAGTATAGGGTGAACTGTAGGGTGCCTCGCACCTCCACTGCTCCGAACTCCCCAGAGCTGAACAGGCTCATCATACTGCCACTTAGCTGAGAGGAGGATAGCAATAGTCTCAGAGTGCTGTCAGTCAGCTGAAGCAGGGCTTGGTGATTGGCTCAGAGCACCATCACTCAGTGGAAGGACAGATAGGTGCATTGTACTTGAAGTGTTGGATAACGAAAGACTTAAAAATACGTGGGAATAACCACGCCTTAACACTTAGGTGATTGGTCAGCTTGAAGTTGACCTTTTGTAATATCCCAGGACAACACATCCACAAACGCACATCAAAACATGTCCTCTGAGTGAACACACACACACAGGTTTGTAATTATATCTTTGTTGGGGCTCTCCATTCATTTCATCCAGCACGATGACCTTAACCCCTACAAAGCCCTAATCTTCACCATAAGTAACCAAACAAAATATGAGACTTTTGGCATTTTTAGTTTTTCGATTGCATCCACTTGAAAAATTGTTACCACAATGTCAAAATAACAGTTTTTTTCCCTTATTACAATATTATATAAGCTCAGCTACTCCTTCAGCTTCTACATTTAATCAAATTAATGGGAATCTTGCAAAGATGATAAAAACTGCCTATTTTGATGCTGTGGGGATCATTTGTCATTTCTATTTTATAAAAATCTGTGACTACAATAAAATAAAAAAAACTAAAAATGAATAATTTTTGTACTTTGGTTACTTATGGTTAAGGTTAGGGCTGGGTAGGAGTTAAGGTCATGTGGATTTTGTTATTTCCCATAGAAATGAATGAACAGTCCTCACAAAGATATGAGTACAGGTGTGCGTGTGTGTGTGTGGATGCCTCTGTGTCTCACCGTGTGGTTAGAGTGCAGGCTGGAGACTGAATCACTTGGTCTGATTCGGGTCGGGTCGAGGTCGGTAGCGGTGCTGGAGAGGGAGTCGTCGTCTCTCTCAGAGTCCACCTGCAGGTAAGATCAGGCAAGGCAGGCTGGGAGTAAATAAATGCAAGTGATACATAAACATAAGCCCTGCTGTGTGCGCAGACAGAGGACGACGCATACGCGTTCAGAAATACACACACACGCAGGAACACACTATTAAGCTAAAACCCATGAACACACACGCTCTCTAACTCATTTGCGCTTGTTTACTCTGCTTCCGGCTACTACGCGCTTATTCCAGCAAATTCTTAAAAGTGACACACCGGTGATGACGTTCGGAAAAGATACTCATCATTAGACGCGGCCACCCACAGGCTACAGCTGAGGCACTTCTAAGACAGACAGACAAACAGCCCCCTGACACACAGAGAGGTGAACGAGTAACGGACAGACATGCAAGCATCTACCTTATATTCTCACGTACCAAGGAAGGCTCAAAGCTCTATTTTCCAGAGTCAAAACGGTCCTCAGCTACCGGGCAGCACTGAAGGAGTGTGTGTGTGTGTGTGTGTGAGTGTGTGTGTGCGTGTGTCCGTGCTTGAACTGCACTGCTGTGCTGCGACCTTCCATCGCAGTGGCTTGGTCATCTGACCAGAAACAGGATCCTGATTGGCCAGCAGCGTGGTGGAGGCGGGGACCAGAGAGAGAATTCCCCATGTGTCTTACAGCAGGAGACCCAGAAACACAAACAGTGAAACAGAGTGAGTGTGTGTGTATCTGCATCTGTGCGTGTGTGTGGTGTGTGTATCTGCATCCCTCTGTGTGTGTGTGTGTGTGTGTAGTGATTGTGTATCTGTGTGTGTGTGTGTGTGTGTAGTGATTGTGTGTGTGCGTGTGCATGTGTGCATACAGTTGGCAGTAATTCTTGTCTATAGTCTATACCTATGTCAATACATGAACATCTATTTATTTCAGTGTTTATATGTGTCTGGGATTATGAGTCTGTTAGTACTCATGTTAGTACTGTTAGTATGTGCGTGTACTGTACGAGTATGTGATTATGTGTTATTAGTGGTTCCATGTATGTGTATTTTTGCCTACCAGTGTGATTGTATTACTGTGATTGTTTGTGTATGATGGTATATCAGTATGTTTCTGTGACTGTGACTCAGCGTATGCGTTTCTGTAGCGGCAACTCTGCATACGTGTTTCTGTGACTGCATGTGTGTTACTTCGACTGCGAATTTTTGCGTATCTGTTTATGTGACTGTGACTCTCCACATACGCGTTTCTGTCACAGTGACTCGGTACGTATGTATTTCTGAGACTCTGACTCCACATATGTATTTCTGTGACTGTGAGTGTATGGAGCATTACCTGCAGGTGAAAGGAGGGGTTCTGCAGTGCTGATTCCTCCTCTGCAGTCTCCTCTTTCTGTCTCTGTTCTCTGACGCACTCTGGGGGGGGAGGGGGGTAAAAAAAAATCAGACGTGATGCCCGCTGCTGTCAGAAACATCTCTACCCAGCAAGTTGCTGCGTCATCCATGATGGCGTCACGTGCATTTGGAACATTCTAGAGGCTGTGCGCTGGTGCAAACAATTTTATGCGTCACTCTACAGGGGAGGGGGGGGGGCGGTTCTTGGTGAGCAGAGGAGGGGGGAGGCATGAGAAAAAGGACAGGAGGAGGAGGATGAGAGACCGAAGGGGATATTTTCATGCTAGTAGGACAAACTGGGTCGCTCTTACCTGTCGAACCTGAAGACCCATTAAGCATCCCGGGACTCTAAAGAACAGCAAGGGGGGGGACATAAAATGCATTAAAATGGGCTGCAGAGGCAGGAGATGAGTCAGTTACACGGGGAGAGCAAACAGCCTTTAGGGACTGTGACATAAGCCTAATAAAGAAACAGCCATCATGAACAAAACAGCACGAACAGAGAGCCCCCCCCCCCACCATGCACCCACACCGAGAAGCGGCGCCCACAGGGAAGGAGACGTCAGGGGCAAGCAGGAATGTCTCAGCTGGGGTGGGGAAGGAGCCAGCAAACTGGCCCAGGAATATGGGGGTGATCCTGCAGGCTAGTGTGCTCGGGTGCATTGGCTATCTATCGAACCCAGCCAATGGGGTTCACAGGAGGGTACTCTGAGCTGGTGTAAATGCCATGTGCCACACTGTGAAGCTCAGTCCGGTGCCCTCAGAGTGGGGCTCTTGTTTGCCCTGAGAATCAAAGCCTTCCTTTCATTTGCTTATTCAAATTCAGACCTAAACAACCTCACTGTGTACTGATGGCCGCAAGATGGTTTGTTACAGCGACGGCACGGGATACACCAGACTGCCTGCCGGAAAACCGGGCCACCGCAGAAGCAGCCACTGCAGAACTGGGTCTCTGTAGAACCGACCATCACAGAAACGGGCCTCCACAGTACTAGGCTATTTTACCAGCAAATCAAGGTATGTTTCACCAGAACTAACCTTGGAGTCGCCCATGCGTCTGGGGGCAGGTGTGGGGCTCACACGATCTGCAGCACTGTAGAGGGGTGTGGTGGGACATATTCACACATAGTGAGAGTTAGAGATGCATAACAATAAAGCTGAACAACCACAAAGCAAGACATTCAGGCAGTCAGGTACACATCGCAGTTGAAGAGTCGTGATTACACGATTAATCGTCAAGTTAATCGGTAGATTACTTGATCGTTCATCTAATCGATAGTGATAGCCCTACATCCCAGGCAGACACTTACCTACTCCACTTGGCCGCTTCCTCCTCTCCATTTAGCCTTAATGGTTTCGGGGACGGCGGCTTCTCAAACAGGGGCAGCACACTCAGGGAAACATCTTCAAGGAAGATTGTCAAGATGGCCCGTTAGGTCCAAGTTCAACATTACATATTGCAGTGTCACTCCCAACGTCAGACATTTATTACTTAAAATGAGCTAATCAAGTACAAAACAATACTGTTCAATGCAGAGTTGAGTTTCACAAAGCTGACTGCAGATGTGACATGCTTTCACGCACTCACAGTCTGACTGAACAAGCCATAATGTCTGCCGGTAAAAGCTTGTTCTTGGCCTCTTCACACAGGTTAGCAGGAAACTCGGAGCTACTGAAAACCAGAGGTGGATAATTCCAGTATAGAGAGTAAAAGTCCAGACCAAGATTTTGTTTCAACTGACCAGTTGAGTGTAAATAGTCACAAAATACCCTCTGCTTGGTTGAAAGAAAATCTTGGTCTGGATTTTTACATTCTGTACCTGAACTCGCCATCTCTGCTGAAGACCAGTCATAGACCCCTAACATAGAGTTTCGGTGTGACTGGGGAGGAAGTCTCAGCATACAAACATAGGGCTGAAGTGCTGATAATGGTACTACACTTGCAATCACCAGGTTGCAGGTTCACATCCTAGGAGGTTTTGTTTAGCTTATGCCATAACCTGCTTGCTTCAACAATAACCTACAGCCATATCAGCCTTGTATCAGGCCCATAATCCATGTCCATTGCTCCTGATAAAAGCACTAATGGGGAGGCCAAAAGGCAGGATAACACAAACACCTGTCCGTACAGGGTCAGCGCAGGCGTGCTGAGGAGCCACCTACCGTTTGGCTTCTTCTTGCGCCGGATGGACGCCTGGACGATGTCCGAGCCGAGCCTCTTGTGCCGTTTGGACCACAGCTCCCTGAACCAGCTGCCGTTGAGGGTTTTCAGCCGCTGGGGATCCAGCACAGTGTGCTGCAGCTTCCTGCACCGTGGTGGGGGGAGAGGCAGCATGGGGGTAGAGGAAGCAGGGGGAGAGGTAGCAGGGGGAGGAGGAAGCGGGGGAGAGGTAGCAGGGGGAGGAGGAAGCGGGGGAGAGGCAGAGGGGGGAGAGGAAGCGGGGGAGAGGCAGAGGGGGGAGAGGCAGCGGGTCATGTTCAGTGCTTCGCCCCCTGACCCATACGCCAAGAGGTAAGTTTGTCTGCAGTGATCATCTGCCAGATGTCAGCGTGTCACTCTTGGAGCAATGATAACTAAGGACATTGCTAACGTATTGGACCCAAATGTCTGCTAGAAAGACACACACCTGAGTCAGGCATGGTGTTTGCATACAGTGTGTAGCTGCTTCATAATTAGCGAGCGGCTGAAGCGGCGCACTAAGGCTGAACTACACGCCTCCTTCCAGAATGGACCAGCCCCCCCGTTCCCATCCCAGCACATGATAGGTGGCTGCCGTGACCTCTGACCTGACGCGCCGATCCTCTGCATTGCGCAGCTCTGAGTCGCGCACCAACACGTGCAGGATGGCAGCCTGCTCCTCCTCCGTCAGGTAACTGAGGTCCAGCGGCGTCTCCGATCCCCCATCACACTCCATAGCGGCACGACCCCCCGGGGGCCCAGTACATCAGCCGGCTTGTGTGGCCGGGGACGCTGGACACTGATGCAGGCCGTGACGGTGCCCCCTGCTGGCATGCAGGGCCCTGTGCACAGTGCAAGCCGCCTGTAGTGTTCACACCAGGCCTTTAGGGAGAGACGATGAGGGAATGTGACAGTCTGGGAAGCAATGCAAGCTGGGGGCACTGTTTGCCTCAGTGGGTTAAGCCTGTGCCTGTGATCGGATGGTTGCCAGTTTGAATCCTGGCTTCAGTGGAATAGTTGCATGTCCATTAGGCCCTTTAGTTGGACCTTTAACCCTACAAAATGCTGGATAGGCTTGGACCCAAGCTTATCTGTGAACTGCACATATGTTTGTGTGTGTGTGTTTCAAAGAAAATAAAAGCAAATAAAGGATCATTTCACTGTAATCCACAGAAATGCACTATTTCTGGTGTTGAAGTACTGATCCTATCGATATTTGGCACTGGGGTACTGATCCTATAACGCTGGTACTGGAGTATTAATCCTATAACACTGGCACTGGAGTACTGATCCTATATCACTGGCACTTGGGTACTGATCCTATAACACTGGCACTGGGGTACTGATCCTATAACACTGGCACCCTTTGATGCCTCTGCATTACCAGATGCTAAATGAAGAACCACTGAGCTAAAGCTTAAAGGTGCCATAAAGTCATCCATGTTGCAACATTAGCAATGAGTAAGTATGATGCCAATCTGCAGGTTTGCGTAACAGGATTGGCTAAAAGCTACAGTCTCGTGTTAGTTACCCCACAGGTCAATCAACATTAACAAATCACTGGTGCAACCCTGGGAAACAATGTAAGAGAAACCACCGTAACAGAAGAAGATACCTAATGATTATCACAAACTATTTTTCTAGTAATAGAAATACAGCTGCGAAATGTGTCTGTTATCACCATGGTGAAACGATAAATGTTATTTGCAGAATGACTGTTGGGTTTTTTTACCGATAAGTGCTCTGCTGGATATGTTTAACATCTTCCGGTGTCTGAGAGATGAACTGCATTTGAATTTCAAGGTGTGAATTACACCCATCATACTTTTCACTCTCACTCTCTCTCTCTCTCTCTCTCTCTCTCTCACACACACACACACACACACACCTGTATTCATATATTTGCTGGAACTATCATTTCTATGGGTAAAACCCTAATCTCAACAACGACGATCAACCAACTCCTACCCAGCCCTAACCTTAACCATAAGTAACGTCGAAATAACAGTTTATTATCACATTGTGGTGACATTTAGTTCCCACAATGTAATATACACATAACCCACACAGACAAACAAACACACCTAGCGCACTGGTTTTGCTCACTGGAGTGATGCATGGCAGAGTTTGGCCACGATGTAAACATAACCAGCGTCCCACTTTCGGCTGAGTGACCTTGCCATTAACACCAATTTGCATCAGTTCGCTGCATTTGCACGCCTGCAAGCCACCACAGTGTCAGTCACAGTGATACTACGCCTGCTGGGCGTGCTGGTGGAGGCCATCCAGACAGACACCACGCCCAGCTTGTCAGCTTCCTTTGCACTACACATCAGGCACTGCACCACGGCCGGTGTCATGCTGAAAAAGGCATAACACCGGCCCGATTGGTCGCTGATCTGAAACGAGTTGACCTACTTTGTCAAGTTAGGCTAACGTAGTGTTAATCGATAGCCCTAACCCTAACCCCCCCCAAAAAAACCCTAAAAACTGGTCAGAACACCAGCATGCATTCTATGGCAGGGATGCCTTTTTCCAGCATAACACCTGCAGTTCACCGGAGGCATTCTGTGAGCTTACGTCATTTTCAGTAAGCTTCATGCTTCTCACTCACTGCTGCTACAGCCGTTGCTTTCCTGGATTCTGAACCAGCAACCCTTCCTTTATTAGAGCGCCTTCCCCCCTCCACTACCCACACGCATTCCGTGAGTACATCGGTTCATAAAGCATGCTAATGCTTTGCAATCTTCACATGTATGACCGACGTATTTGATAATGGTTTACCTTAAACTGTTCCAGAACCAAGAGGTTACATTTGCAATAAAAAAAACCGTTAAAAAGTAAATAACGGCCCAGCAAGAATAAGCAGCTTGTGTGAAACTAAGGGTATGACTTTTTTAATAAACAGGAAGTCGTACGTGGTTGATTTAAACAAACCACATAAAAGATTAGCTCATGGTACTTTCAGAATTGTGTGACAGATAAACAGATCTATATCATGTCAAACAAAATGACACGTCACTGGCTCAGTGTCACTTCAGGTGCAACCGCTGACCTTTTTCTAGATTCAACTGTATGAGTGTGAAACGCTTCGCGAAAAGTGCATATAAATATTAGTTTTGTCCATCCTCATTGTCTGTGCTTAAAATTGTTTACCACCGAATGTCGTGGCGTGTTGTAAAACGCTATAATGTTCTTTCATGACCTGTTCATATCTTGTCATAACTTTAATATATAATTCAGTGTTATAATAAACGATTATCAATAAATGTATCAAAGTTATTTTCTGACAAAAAAAGTTTTTATGAAGTGAAAAATGCAAATCAGTATTTACACATATTCATCTTAACTTTAAACACAAATCAACACGTGTCATTTACTTCCTCTACTGTGTATTATCGTATTTCTTCTTAAATATGTTATTGTAATAATTATATTTACAGTAGTTATGGCAAGCCTGATACTGTGCGCACATGCGAGGTCGTTACTCGGGTTATCTCTGACTTTAAGGGGTTACAGTTCGTAGCACCGCGCAAAACAACACACTTGGCTGCCGGACACAATAACCCGACCATCTAGCCCAAAGGCTTCGCACCTGTAACATACCGCTGCTGAAACTCTACCGCCGAAGCGTCGAGGCTCAAAGCAAAACGGCTCACTTACTGTACGATAACTTTTATTAGCGATCCCGACTGCTGACAGCCCGGCGTTTGCGGGACGCGTCGGTGGGCAGCGCAGGTGAGGCTCCCCCTCCCCGCCTGGGTTAAAAGCTAACTTCGCCTGAGGTAGACATGGGCGCAACGCCCCGCCCCCCGCAAATCCGGCGGCTGCCGCAAAACGCGGAGCGGATCTCACCCACGGCGCCGACATTATACTTCATTATTATTTGTTACACAGCATTTTTTGTTACACAGTTTTTTTCTTAGCAGTACTATTTTTTTGGGAAACGTACCCCTGCAGCATCACCGCCCCACCTCTGCTTACAGATTCAGGGTTTATTCGGTTAGCTGAAGCTTTTGTAAAATCTTATTTATATCAACCATGATGACAAAAATGATGGTTTCATGTATCTGAGTGTGTGATGCGCCTCAGAACGGCTAGGAATGCTGCCCAAGGTGAAGGAGCCCCTTACTTTTGGGGTAGTGGGTCACAGGAATCCAGTGGATATTTTCAAAGCTTGCAGTGATTCTGTTGCCACGTTTGAGTCTGAATTGTAAATAAAAGGAAAATAAAACATGGACTTCGCCGTGTGTGTGTGTGTGTGGTCATTGCTTTGTAAATGTAATAAAAACTTGTTATTTTGACCTTGTGGGGACCATTTATTTGGGGAAACTCGGTTTAATATAAATCTTTGAATGTCTTTAAGAAACTAAAAATGCCAAATGTCTTGTATTTTGTTTGTTTACTCGTGGATAAGGTTAGGGCTGGGTAGGGGTTAAGGTCATCATTGTTGGGATTAAGGCTTTTCTCACAGAAATGGTCTGTGGACTGTGCTCTCCCCCCAGCCATAAGTGTGGGACTGCCATGCTCTAACATTAGCTGTGGCTATCGTGTGGTACAGTTACAAGAAACTAACCGGAGGTTAACGTTCAGCACTGAACTGACACTGCATTTTTGTGTGAATTTCAGCATCTCCAGTTTGCTGTGATCTCACACCAGCAGTTCCGGTGTGAGAGCAGTGCCAGGCCGGGCTTTACCGCACACCGAGTCAGAGCGCGGGGAAGTCAGTGCGAGAGCCTGGGGCGGGACAGCCACTCCCCAGCCAGGAAGGACAGGCATATTGGACACGCAGCAGGTGCTGCCCGAGCAGGCAGGCTCCCCACTGCCCATCACACCCCTTCGACACACAGACACACCTTCAGAGTGGCTGCGTTAGCATGCTAACATTCCCGGCGTGTGCACGGCCCAGACACGCAATGTCAGACTGCGGGAAGCGGGCTGAGTCACATGACCAGCCGTGAGGGCATTTCTCAACATGTCGACGCGTAACTCGCACTGCGAGAGGAGCAGGCCCCTGTGTGTGTCTCGTGCCCAGGTGTGCCAGCCATTCAAGAACAGGATCATCTGCTGCTGGTTCCTGTTCTGCTGAAGAAATCAGCGTCCTGCCCTCTGTCAACAAAGCAGCTGACGTGCCATGTTCCTGCGTGACAGGTTCCCCCGCCTGCCGCCTCCACTTCTCCTCGTCGGCCTCAGGCTTTGGAGAAATAACAGCAGCAGCACCAGCACAACACGGGAGCTGCACCCCTGGGCCCCATACCCCCCCACCCACACACCCAGGCAAATGGCACCGCCTTGCAGCGATTGTTTTTTTGTCTGCCGAGTGACGTCTGCAGGCGTGCGTTTTGAAAAGGGAAAAGGAATGTGATCTTACACTCCCCACCCAACATAACTACTCAGGATTTATTCGTTTGGTAACTATAGAACATTTTCATTAAAGTACTACACAGCTCACAGCGTCTAGATCACAGAACAAGGCAGGTGATCTTGTGGATTCTGCTAGGTGAGGTTCTGCCCCCCTGGACCAAGGAGCAAGTCAGACCCGTGGCTGATCCCAGCCAAGCATTCAGCTTGGCATAAAAAAAACAAAACAGGAGCATTTCTTAAATCTCCTTCGTCCATGAGCTGCTGCTCCCAGTTTGTTTGCCCGGGACTCGAATTCCTCTCTGTCACATGATGATGGAACCGTCAACGAAGGTCTGGGAGAGTGAGTGCACGCACAGACACCTGCACACACACACACACACACACACACACATACACGCCACAATCACTCTGCAGGGTCCCGGCACTTGTGGCAATCCGCCATGTCTTCAGAGTAGTCCTCAATCTGGATGGTGATGGTATGGAAGCCGTACTGGGACTTCAGCATCTGGCTGGCCTCCTTCAGCAAGGTCTGTGCCTCAACACCGTCATCTGAATGAACACACACACACACAGAGTCTCAATCAGAGGTAGAAGTTTCAGGTCCAGAAAGCAAAAATCCAAACTAGACTTTTGTTTAAATCAACCAGCAGAGCATAAAGAGTCACAGTCACAGAGTACTCAACTGGTTGGTTCGAAACAAAATCATGGTCTGGATTTTTAAATTCTGGATGTGAAATGTCCTTCTGGTCTCAATGCAATGTCAGCAACCTGCAGGCTTCAGCGGTTTAAACCAGTCCATGGTAAAATAAATGGTGCAAAACAGAGGGAAGCCTGAGCTTCCGTGCTTCAGGGGTCAGTAAAATGCAAGACAGCTAGCGGCTGGTTTTCATTCTTATGAGCAGCTTCAGCTGAGTGAAACTGCAGTCAAGCACAGACAGTGACTTAGTGACATAAAAACAACTGCAAAAAAACATGTTAAAGGTCTGAATTAAATCAGTCCATCATTAGAAGAGGATGTGTCAAAATAAATATTTAACATTTCTGTACAGCAGGTGTGTAAGTACGTAATTAATTAAGTAAGTAAGTAAATAAATAAAGTGAGGCATTTCACTGCCACCTTGTGTCCATTTATTGTAATTGTGGGGAATCGTGCTTTGCGAGCCACGAGCTGCCAATGAAAGCCCTTCTGTGTGGCAAAGCCTAGGGGGCTCAAAGCAGCAAGTAACAGGATTTACTCTGAAAAAGCACAATAAGGCAAAAACTGAACTGAAATTGTGGTCAGCAAAAAAATGACAGCAAGATGAGGGAGAGAGAGAGCCAGGTATAGCGGACGGAGGATAGTGACGGCCTCAGGGTAGCGAGGGACAGACTCACCCACGGTGATGTGGACGGACAGCATGGGCTGGTTGACTGTCAGGGCCCAGATGTGCAGGCTGTGCAGCTGCTTAACGCCGCAGATGGACAGTAGAGACTGCTTCACCTGCGTGAAGTAGAGGCCAGGCGGTGTGCCTGCAGGACAAGGGGCGTGGTCAGGGAGCGCATGCTGAACAGGGGGCCTGGGGGCCAGCAGCGAGCTCAGCGGGGTGACATGTCTGCAGCACGAGGGGCGTGGTCAGGGAGCGCATGCTGAACAGGGGGCCTGGGGGCGGGCAGTGAGCTCAGGGGGTGACATGCCTGCAGGACGAGGGGCATGATCAGGGAGCGCATGCTGACTAGGTGCCCTGGGGGCCGGCAGCGAGCTCAGCGCGGGGGCAGGCTGGCAGGTGGCCGTGCCTTTCGTTAAGGGGACGCATGGGAGACGACCTGCTTAGTTTCCCTCCCATTGGATGGGTGTAACCTAATTAGCATGTTCAGCCTAATTCTGTCCCCAGAATTCCTTCCTTTGTGTGTGTGTGTGTGTTTCCCATAATGTGGTAAAAACCTGTGACTGCAGTCAAAAGATTACAGAAGACAAAAGTCTTTTGGCTAAGACTACAGCTGGTTAGGGGTTAAGGCTGTCTTTGTTGGGATTAGTGATTCTCCCATGGAAAAGAATAGATGGTCCCCACAAAGATAGGAGTACCGGTTGTGTGTGTGTGTGTGTTGTGTTTTTTTGGCTGTGTACTGATGCAGGGTGTCATATATAAATGTTATTTACTGTCCTAAGATGTGGGAGGGGGGCGCAGACTGACAGCACTTTTGTTAGGCTCCATAAAGTATTTTTCCTTTGGATAGAGAAACAATGGCTATTTGGCTTTTCAGAATGACTAAGTTGTGCACGGCAGCCCAGCAAATCGGCGGCTCCTGTGCGCATGCTGCACCCTGGCTCTCCTCACCCTCCATTAACACCGTCAGCACGTCCCGCAGCACAGTGAGGGTCGTCCCCAGGACGAGCACAGAGAAAAGAAACGTGCAGATGGGATCGATGATCCTGTACTCCGGCTGGGGGGCAGAGAGGCAGGTTAAGGAAGATTCACCCACGCTGCAGGTAATCCCTCCCCCCAGCCAGCCAGGGGGAGTGCAGAAACACTAACCAAGCAGCAAGTAGAAAACAGTTTAACACATCTATACAATTCACTTAGATCCATATAAGAAGCTAAAGCATTAAATCTATTATTTAGATGAAGTATTTCATTCTTAAGTGCAGAGTAAACACCAGACCAATCAAAGAGCCCGGTGCTGTGAGGTGATGCTCTTTGCATACAGCAAGCCAGCGCCAGGCAAAGTCACCTTGAAGTAGATGACATAGGAGGTCAGCAGCACTCCCAGGCTCTGCAGCAGATCGCCGATCACATGGATGAAGGCTGCACGCACGCTGGCGTTTGGCTGCGATCTCTGGGGTCCTGGTCCACTGCGAAAGGGGCCGTGGGCATGAGCGGACTGGTGGAGGGTGATGCCCATCCTTTGGGGGTGAGGGCACAGATGGGAAGGTAAGGCAGACCGGGTCACAGATCACATACGATTATACACTCCCGCTTCAGATCATAACTGGAATTGACTTTTAGCAGTAACCCTGGCAACCTGTACTCACCACACACAAACTACATTTACAAACTACACTGACAGTGGTCAAATATGCCATGCACATCCCAAGCTGCACAATAAATCTACCAAGGTCCCCCCCCCCAGCTCCCATCCTGTCAGCAGAATGGGGGTCATGACTTTCTGGCACCGTAATGAGCTGAAAAGCTTGAGAGGCCGTGCTGTAAATCATGCGAAAAGCGGGGCTCTTGAAAAGCCGTCTGGAGGAAGGAGAAGACGACACCGAGACGGGGACCTGCAGAAGACGACACCGAGACGGGGACCCGCAGAAGATGACTCCAAGACGGGGACCCGCAGAAGACGACACCGAGACGGGGACCCGCAGAAGACGACACCGAGACGAGGACCCGCAGAAGACGACACCGAGACGGGGACCCGCACACGATGTTGGCGACTATGGCGCAGCCTGACGTGATGAGCATGATGCCACCGTCGATGTGGAAGTCCTGTGACATCAGCCGCTGTACCGCCATGGAGACCAGGACGGCTGTCACCACCCAGATGGAGAGCACGGAGAGTAAAGCGCCCAGCACCTCTGCAAACACACACACACACACACAGGGGGACCGATTTACCTTACAGCAGTGATTCCCTTGGGGAGCCTCAGTCAGCCCACATTTTCGCTCCCTCCCAGCTTCCAGCCAATCAAGAACACCACACAGCTGGAACACTGAGAAGGGTCCAACTGCAGACGCCTGTGGAGTGGCGTCTCAAGAATCACGTGACCTCAAGCCTGTGTTACGGCGAATAAACACTAACCTTAACCCTAACCCTAACCCGAGCTCCTTAACCCTAACCTTTACGTCCTTAAAGATCGCTTGTTTCCTGCGGAGGTGATATATTTCTGGTGGAGCTCCACTCTACAGGCATCTGCAGCTAGACCCTCTTGGGAACACTCAAGCTGGGTTGACAAACACTGCCCTTGATCACCTGTGTAAGTTTCATTCCTTTCAGGGACAAATACAGTTTTTTTGTGACCTGATAGAAGACTATTACACGATTTGTTTCCTGTTGGATTAAAACTCAAAGCACAAAGTTACTATACTGTATGATTTATTAAGACAATAAACCTACGCAGACAAAATGTTGCCAATGACTTGGATGCAACTTTCTATTGATCTCTATAATCCAGTGTTGTCCAGTCCTCGGGGGACCAGACTGGGAAACACTGCTATATGATCTTATTTCAACGTCCCCCCGATATCCAGCTTCCCCACATAGTACACACTCAGCACCAGCAAGCTGTGGCGTCTGACATCATCACAGGCCGTCTGTGCTCACCTGCCCGATGCCAGCCAAAGCTCATGACCTTGGTGGCGGGTCGGGAGGCCACCCAGAGGGAGAAGAGACTCAGCAGCATGCTGGCGAAGTCGACGAGCAGGTGAGCGGCGTCCGCCAGGATGGCCAGGCTGTGAGCCAGGCAGCCGCCTGGTCAGGGGCGAGACACACGCACTTCACACTGAGCAGGCCGCAAACTGTTCCTGTTACCAAGGCAATGTGCCCCCCCACGCCCCACACTCACCCACCACCTGCCCAACAATGAAGATCAGACAGACAGTGGAGGCTCTGTACAGCTGGAGGCGGGCCCGGCGCGTCTCCTCTGTGCGGCCAATGGCATCGCCAGTGGATGAGTGACAGTGACACTGGCCAATCAGCTTCTCTGCAGCACTGAGATCAATGTACTGGCTTGAGTGAGCATGAAGCATTACTGTTGACAAGAGTGTCGGCCAATCACTGAGGTTCTCAGCTGCTTGAGGAGAACTTGACCAGGCTGGGGTACCAGTGTGACTGCTCAGCTGCACTACTGAGACAAGCTATTAACTGAAGGTATCTGGATGACAGTGATAAATGGAGAATGGTACAGTACAACAGATACAGCTCAGACCAGGTCGCGGGGCATGCACTGGTTCAGCCTGTTGTTGGCGACCCCACAGGGTGACACACAATCCAGTCTGGAAACGACCATCTATGTGTCATGGCCAGGTGATAGATACAAAACAACAGGTAATCATTGACTAACATTCATTTTTGGGAATAATGAATTTTGTGACTAAAACACCGGTAAAACTGCACTTTGCACTAGTCCTGTATTATTTATTATTATTATTAGGCAAAATACTCCTTTTAGAGTAGCCTGCTAGTGGCAGTCGACGCCTATCTGTCTAAAATAAATGCATATCTGTAAACTCCCGTACAGCATGTAACAAAATTCGCGTGTAAACTATTTCATTACCACACTTACGTACGTAGCATTTCCCACTAAGTTGTGAAACACAGGTTCAGCAAACAAACCTAAGCCGATAGCGGTTTCCCCACCTTTCTCCTCGCCAGAGAAACTTCCCTTTCAGTCAAGGGCATGGGCGCCGTTAGGCCGGTAGCCCCGAGTATTTTAGCCCCGATATTTTCGATGGCTAGACACTTCCCCGAGGAAGGCTGTCCATTAACCGCGAGCCATTTCATATACTGTGCGTGTGTGTGTGGGGGGGGACACAACCCCCAGTTATTAAAGGACCGTGATTCACCCCCCTCGTTTGAGGGGGGAAAATAACAAAACGTTGATAAGTAGCATCACTAAACAGGGTTGGACACTGTGATGTTTGAACTCAAACTGTACGTGTTAACCATCAGAAACTACACAAAGCGTGAGTCCACACAGGCGCGTGCGCGCATCACGGTTCCTGTACACTCGCGCGCGCCCGCCGTCATCTCACTTTATCTGCGCCTGTAAGTGCATATGTTCCTATTAGCCCATACATATGATTCACTTCCACGATAAGCCACGGATTTAACGAAGAATAAATAACTCAAACAGGGATGTCACTTTCTAAAACATTTTACTCAAAAACGTCGATACTTGCCACAGGTGACTTTGCACATTCGACGCATATCTCACCGTCGCAGGCTTCGGGTCCTGAACGAGCCGCAAACTAAGCTGCCTTAAGTCGTGCTGGACGAAGTTTTGGTCACACGGACCAAAGCGGGATGCAATACAGAAAAAAAGCAACCCGGAAAAAAAGCATAGATGTGTCACAGTGTTCCTACGAATACTGAACAGTGTAAGTAGACGCAGATTCTATATAGGCTTAATCTATACCTAGCCTATGTTGGATACGATTGTCAGCATAATTTTCCCATATCCCCGTCAGGCTAATTTATGTATACTACAAGAAAGAAATTGAGTTAATCCAAGTTTGCCACAGGTGACTTTGCACATTCGACGCATATCTCACCGTCGCAGGCTTCGGGTCCTGAACGAGCCGCAAACTAAGCTGCCTTAAGTCGTGCTGGACGAAGTTTTGGTCACACGGACCAAAGCGGGATGCAATACAGAAAAAAAGCAACCCGGAAAAAAAGCATAGATGTGTCACAGTGTTCCTACGAATACTGAACAGTGTAAGTAGACGCAGATTCTATATAGGCTTAATCTATACCTAGCCTATGTTGGATACGATTGTCAGCATAATTTTCCCATATCCCCGTCAGGCTAATTTATGTATACTACAAGAAAGAAATTGAGTTAATCCAAGTTTGTCCAATGGACGGGCCGGGTGATGGACGATTCCATACCAAAGTATAGTGTATTAAATCAAGTTTAGTGTATTAAATCATGCCGAATGCCAGTATGGAGACATAAGCTTAAGAGTGGAGACCTTTTGCTCACTTTTTGGTCCCACCACTGCAAAAATCTCTCCTGCGCCCCTGCGTAGCTGCGCATGAAAGTTGCCAATACGGTAGTTATAAAAATTAATAATAAAAAATAAATAAATAACTGAAAATCTTTGTGGAAACATTAGCTGGCACCGTCACAACACAGAACAAATCCGTACCTGGAAGTGTATGATGCCCCGAGCAACTGCTGTTGCAGAAGGAGCTTTGTCTTCTCATCTGCTGCTTGCATACTAGGACCGATAAATAAATTTAAATGTAAAGACTCTTCCTGCTATATATATTTTTTTGTTTTATTTTATTCAGTTAATTCTGTAAAGGAGATTGTCTCGAAGAACCACTTGCCTCAATGAAATGTATGTGTCATAGAGTCATAGATAATGACGAGGAAGAAACTAAATTCAAAGTGTGCAAACAATCTGCCAGAGCTGGAGTGTAAACCAGCATTGGCGTCAGGAGTCGTGTGCAAAATAACAACGGTTTTGACTTCCTCTTCGATCGTATTTCATTTAGACTTCTGCAACATTTCTCGTCTTTTGCAGCCATGCAAGTCAAGCCAAAGTGGATTTTTAAAGCTGTCTGTACGTATGCATTGTCGTATTTTTTGTTAATGGTTGTAAACAGGGTTCGTAACTTACATCGTAAGTAACCACTATAACAGAACATTAACTATAAATATTGATTGAAAAGTTACATATGTATCTCCTGATGGTCAGACCATGCATAACAAGGCTAAACTCCTTGGAAGTACATTTAATTTAAAAATTGAACCCAAAATGCTGACAAAGAGTTGATTAGGTCCGACCTAAGGCTGCATAGCTCCCTCAGATTACCATGTGTGGTACGTATCTCAGATGAAAGCCGTCGTTAATGTCAAATGCATCCTAGGCGATTTGGTTCTGGACCCGGTAAACATAGACTTGCTGTTCAGACACAATATAGAGACTGTGGCCTATTTTCAGAGTGTACGTGCTAATGTTGGATCAAAAATAGGTGTATGTTTTGGATAAAGACTTTTTTAGAATGAAAAGATTGAAAGAGTATAGAAGTATATGCCTTAATCTATCATATATATCTTAATCTTTTTATGTTTAAATTATTAGTTTTCTGTAGTCTATAAGTAAGCTCATAAATCCCATATCCTATTCCTTATTCCGTTTTCCACACGACTCCTTTAATAGCTTTTTGGCCTATATACGCCTGGTGAATACGCGCACGGTTACCTCTCTCAGACAATAAGGCCCTTTTATGATACACCAAAACACCACAAACATAGCCTGCGTACTTTCAGTGGTATTCCATATGTAACAAAACACAGACAGAGCAGACAAACCCATAGCGAGAACATGAAAATCAACATTTTATTTTGCTGTGCAATTATCACGAAATGTGCAGTCACCGTCCCCGACTCACCTCTCACACTAAACTTAACTATATTAAAAACAGATTGTCTGAAAACCTACATCTGTGGATTTTTCTAGAGGATCGGGTCTTTGGCCCGTCCACTACTGCGCGAACCTTGCCGCCACCTTCTATCGCATACAAGGTTGCTCAGCGTTTTCGTTCTTTTAATTTTTTTTTTATCTGTCACATCTGTGGCCACATATTTTACATATACGTTGTTCTATTCACACATCATATACAAAACATAGTCAAGAATAATGATTATTATAATCATTATCGTCAGCACAAACAAAATTTGATAATATAAAATGTACAAAACACTAAGTTTGCATACAGATATACAAACGTTCCTTTGATGAGTTCGCTCACTCGGAGCTGTTTGAATTTCGGAGGGTTTTTGCATTCTTGGCGGCAGGGGGCGCTGTTTGCCAGGAAATCCTCCACTTATATACTGTGGCGGATAATTCTTTCTCAACAAAAGAATCAAAACTTTAATACCTCATCGTGACTAACTACGTGTTGAACGTGCACCTCTTCAGGCCTGTTTCCAGACGACCAAACAGCACCAAAGTGTATATGTGTGAAAATTCTTTTGTGAAAAATAAGAAAATGCTCTGAAAAATGTTCTTCCTAGTCGCAGAATGTGAGACCTGAGTTGCTAACGCACCATGATTCATTGCAGTCCTCCTCTAGCCATCTACCCACTTTCCCTTTGTCCTCTTCCTGCTTAATGTCACATGTCCTGCTCTCTCCATATCTTCTCCGTCGTGGTGCACTTTGCTATTCTGTGGGCAGAAGGACATTAGTGCACATGCAGTGAAAGTCACACACACCCACGAACTACTGAAAAGGCTTCACACATCAATACCCGCAACAAACATGCTCGACTGCCACTAACACAGACATACACACTACTGGACAATTAGTAGCGAACAACACTTAATGAAACAGCAATTTTCACCGCTCCCACCTTTGGCCTGCTTTGTCTCCTCTCCCGCCTTGCCCTGCTCATTTCCTTCGTCATTTCCCTCCTCATCTTCCTCATCCTCATCTTCATCTGAAAGAGAAATGTTGAAGGTCATATGGATGAGTTCAAAGGAGAGAGGGCTTTGGACGCAGTGGACCCCAACAGACTCTACACAGACAGCACCAAAGGTAGCCCGGAAGTTCCCAGAACGCAGGTAGCCATGCCAACCAAAATCAAACATCATTATCCAGTAGCTTTGCTGTCTAACGTCCAGAAAACCAGTCTCACCATTTCCACTCTTGCGTTTATAAATCCCTTTTTGCTTTTATGAAAACTCTGATTGGACAGACTTGTATGTTGCTTTAGATTAAAAACAAGATAAAGATGAAGATGAGTAGACCAGTGTCATGGTGTCTGTATCATCAATTCAACAGTCAGTCAACGTAAATAAGAGATCATTGATAGAAAACAGACATCGGTAGAGTTATTCGGAGTGCAAGGTAACATGGACTTCGGGCCGTGTTCTCGGGTGCCTGTAAGCATGAGGGTTAGGGGTCTGCGTACCTAGACCAAAATCCATTGCTTGCAGCAGCTCCTCCACATGTTGGGTGTCCAGAGTGAAGTGTTCCATGTTCTCGTACTCGGGTTCTATCCGCTCAGTGGGACAGCGCTCGGCGGCATTGGACATGCTGAGAGCACAGTCAGGGGAGAGGTCAGTGATGTTCCTCACCCATGAAGGTCTGGAGAAGGCGGAGAAGGGATACGGGCAGGAAGGGAGAACTTACTCCTTCAAAAGCTGTTTAGCCGTCTGCAGGATCCCGTCAGCAGCCGAGCCAATGAGAGTGAGAGGAAGAGTTAGAGGAATGAGAGAAATGTCAGTGTGACACGATCACATGATCAGGCAGGAGCGGCCCAAGGCATCAGCGACCTGAGAGTCTGCTTAGGGCCCGGGGGCCACCAGGGCCCCCCCGTCTGCTCAGGAAGGAAGATGACTGTTTCTTATGGCCTTGAAAAGGGTTGGGAGACCTTTGATCAGCTGATTGATGGATGGGATAGTGAAAGACTTACAGGTGACCGTTCTTACAGGTTTATACACAGACGGTAACACTGTACTGAAGGGGGCACAAATACATAGCAGGAACTCGGTTACAAGTATCGTAGAAATCACCATCAAATATAGTAGCTTCTTGAGATAAAAGATGCACTGTGATTCATAAACGACAAACAAACATGAGATTGGCATTTACCCTCTGTTACTCATGACTTGTTCCTTCAGTCATTCACAAAGGTGAACAGAAGTAACAGAAACAGTAACAAATACAGCAACCGCTCAAGAATAAACACGCCTCACGATTCATTAATGATGAATTAACACAAGATCAGTGTGTAACTAAGACTCAGCTTGTGGTTAATCGGTACATTAACTAATCACGTATATTATTTGTGTCCCCTGAAGTACAGTGTTACCCACAGAGACTGCATTATGTAAAAATATCAGTGAGAGGCCCGGGGGGCGGCCCACCACCAGGAAGCTGGCCTCGCCCGGGTCCTCCATGGAGGCCAGCGCGCCCTCCATGAGCGCGGAGCTGCTCTCCAGCTGCTGCCGGTAGCGCTGCACCAGCTCGCGGACACGCGCCATCCTGCAGTCCTGCTCCTCCGTGATCCGCGCCAGCAGCTCAGCCTTTCGCTCCTCCAGCTGCGCATACAGGCCGTCGAACCGCTCGCTCAGCAGCTGTTTCTGCCTCATGCTGTTCTCCTGGGCGGGCGGGGGGGTTCTTAAATTAATATGGCGACTAAAGCAATCAGTCAAGGAGAGCTATGCATTTCTGTGTCTGTATTTCAGGCCAACTCGACGGCGCCCCCTAGCAAACCTCGATGATTTTGCAGGTGTTCTCCATCTGGGTGAGGATTGCCTGGATCCGTTCGTTTCCTGCCACCATGGCTGCGATGCCGTCACTCAGCTCCGTCTGCCACACACACAAACACAGACAGACAGACAGACACAGACGGCATCCTGTTATTCTTTCATTGTAACATCCTTTTTTGTTTGTGTTTTGCTAAATTTTGTTTCTACTAAGGCAGATGGACACACACATTCTCTTTTGTACGATTTGCTCTCCCTGGCGTGGAAAACATGCTCCCTGAGATGATCTGCATCCCATACCCCCCCCCCCCCCCCCCCCCCCCCCTACCTACCCCCCGACGCCGCCCACAGACCCGCCACCGGCCCCGCCCCCCCGCGCGCCCGGCCCCCCCCCCCCCCCCCGCCCTCCCC
>JAABNY020000046.1:16106281-16129611 GCA_015164015.2 Brevimyrus niger
CCTCAGACCACCCCCCCGAAAGACCCCTGCGGGCCGCTAACTGGCCCCCAAAAACCCCCCCCCCTAAAAAACAGGCGGGGGGGGGGGGGTGCAGAGGGGCCTGCGGAGCCGTCCTCAACATGCAGGGGGGGGGGAAGGGGACCCTGATACTGTGCAACATGAAGGGCTAAAGTAAAAAAGCGGCCGGATGAATTTCAAGTGTGACGATTTAACTGCTGCATAGAAGCACGACGACTCAACCCGTTACCGGACATCGCTGAGACATAGGGGAGTAAGAGGCGCAGCAGGCCCTTCTCTGGCCCTTCCTCGTCCTCACTCCTCCTCCCCTTCACCCTTCCCGCTGTTCACTTGACCCCCACCTCGTCCTGGCGCCCCCCAGCACCCTCACCTGGAACACGTCGTTGGCACACTTCCTGCACAGATTGTGCTGGCACGGAAGGATCACCACTGGCTTGGAGAAGATCTCCAGGCAGATTGGGCAGATCAGCTGCTTTTCCAGGTTGTCCATGGGCCCGGAGTCGTGGATGATGCTGGACTGGAAATCCATGGTGTAGCTGTGGACCCCCCCCAAGGCCTACGGCTAACGCTGGTCCTCTCCCGCCCTCGGTGCTCTGCTTCTGTGCCTCCTGAGCTCGGGCTCCTCTGTACTGACCCCAGTGCGTGTGCACGTCTGCTATCTTACCACCCGGCTGGCGCTAAATTTATACCCCTTTTAGCCGCCCCCCCCGGACACCTGATCCCCCCGCCTCCGCATTCCTCCAGTCCCTCCCCACGCTGGACACAGCAGACCGCCTTTGTTTCTCTCAAACTCCCGTCCTGTCTTTTCCTCTGCACTCTTCTGCTCACACGTCCCATAGCACCACACATACTGTTGTGTGACCAACACCCCTAAAGTTATAACCTCCATTTTCCCCCCACCAGCAGCATCTAGACATGTATCATAAGCAGAACCACCACCCAGACTTCAGGCCCCCCTCAAAGGACTTGCCAGGGGCCCAGCAGAACATCTAGACACATTTCATAAACACAGGAGCCAGTCCCTGGTTCTGACAGACCTAAAACAGACTGAACACAGCAAAAATACGGTAAGAAACATTACAGGAAGAAATAGGAACAGAGAGACGGGAGACGGCTGTGGCGGATAGCCCCAGCAGCTGTGTGCCTGCGTCAGCGAGTGTGTGTGACTCAGCCCTGCTATTTTTGCTTCACCTACCCTTCTATTCAGCTGTCGAACGCCCCCTGGTGGAGGGATGTCCCAAAAAGTTCACATGCTAAAGCTGTACCCTGGACTACCAAAGCCTAGCCCTCCTCAGGGGGGAGCAGCAAGATCTCAGAGTCAGGACTTGTTCACATGGCATCTCACATACGTCTGCATGCAAACACAGATAAACTCACACCAAAGACACCCAAAGTACTTTTCCCAGAGCGCAATGCTTTATTGGGGTTATGGCAGTAAATGTTGACGTGACAGAGTGACGGCCTGTGAGGCCAGATCGGTCCGTTCCAGCCTCGGTCTGAGGACATACACATTCCTATATAAAACACTATTTACATGCATTGTCGTTCAGTAACCAGCACCACATACTGAGCCCCTGCTACAGCTGTGCAAATCTGCTGACAGGGGTGAGCCTTTGAAAAAACCTCTAATATACAGATGAGTAAATAAATAGTGTTTATTAGTCACACCAAATGTAAGAAAGAGCAGCCCTGAAAGTGAGGTATTACCACGGGTGAGTGCAAAGGCTGCCGCTACGAGAACAGAGCCCCGTATTGCACAGGCTGTCCGCAGTGATCCAGGCAGCACTAGCTGCTCCCAGAGCTAAGGCTAAAACCCTGTGCCCCATGTAGACACATCCTGTATCCTAGCAACCAAATGCACAGGTCAAAATCTCAAATGTTACATTTTTGGACACCAAGTATGGTATTACACATCGGCCACCAGGGTTGTTTTACTTCCAAAGGAGATTTTTTTTGGCAGCAAGATGCTAAAGTCTTACTGGACAGTCTGCTGTCCACAGAGACCTGGATTTCTTTCATTAGGTCAGATAGAGGCCTGTGCTTCCTGCGTTAGGAAGGCAGAGGGATGGATTGATGGGTGAGAAATTAAAAGAGTTTGAGTGACAAAGGGCATGAATGCAGCCTGGTTTGGGATTGTAGCAGAGGGCTGAGAAAGTCGACTCTCCCTGTAAACATCCTCTGATCTTCACAGCCAAACAATACACCTCACTGCTCATCACAAAGCTCTTCATCTCAACACCATCATCACCAGCACCACGTAATAGGAGTGTCACATAAACCGTGAAAACACAAACAATTACAAGTCTGTCATGCACACACACACTCATCTTTCTCCTGACTTGGGTCAATATGAATATGAAATATATTCTGTGTGTCAGTACAGATGAGGACTGTTTCTCAGTGTGGAGATGCTGGGGGTGCGGATAGGCGTGACCCCGGCCCCCCCACCATGTCATGTGCCGCCGTTTCACAGCTATGTCCTTACACAAAGCCTCCGAGTCACAGCGGTCCCCCGAGTCACAGCGGTGAGTCAGGCACGCCGACTTGGAACCAGTCACGGCTGCACACAGGTGACACCTGCTGGCTGAATGGAAGCCGGCAGCCCTCATGAAGACACCCAGGTCCCCATGGAAACGAAACCGTGTGCAGCATCCCAATCCCAGCCCTGCACAGCACCCTCCATGGTCCCCTCCCTGCACCTCTTGTGCCTCCGGCAGTCTCCTCTCCTCCTCCCCCTCCCCCCCCAGGCCCCTCACGGTGATGTCATGGTGGGTTTCTTGCCCTTGGAGAGCGCAGCCACCTGCTTCAGCAGCTCCCGGTTCCGCGCCTGCAGAGAGCCGCACACAAGCAGCAGTCACATGGACAGAGCTGCGACCAATAGGAAGGCGAGCAGATTCCTGCCGCCCTTATATAAGCTGCAGTGTGCCAGGCCTGAGCAGACAGAACGCTGTAGGCCTGAGAAATACGTGAGACCATTTTAGCAAAGATCACTTGAGGGGGCCACTGAGCTTTGATTGGTTATATGCATCATCGTTACTAAGGAGGAAACTTTTCATTGCACAAAATTATGTACAAAATGATGAATATCTCAATGAACCAAAATTCTGGCGAACAATACAGTGAGGATGCCACACCAAAGCAGAGAAAAGCAAATGCTACAAAAAAAGGCTTTTCTAACCTGTCAGAGAGCATGTTCTGTCTATCGAGAGACAGACCCTGACCGACAGGTAGACAGATCCTGACAGACAGACAGTTCCTGGCAGACAGAGCCTGACAGATAGGCAGACCCTGACAGACAGACAGATCCTGGCAGACAGATCCTAGCAGACAGACCCTGAGAGTCAGGCAGACAGATCCTGGCAGACAGACCCTGAGAGTCAGGCAGACAGATCCTAGCAGACAGACCCTGAGAGTCAGGCAGACAGACCCTGAGAGTCAGGCAGACAGACCCTGACAAGCACATCCCACCTGAAGCTGCTCCACTAGATCTTTGTGGGTTTTCTCCATCTGGTTCATCTTGGTCCTCATCTGACTCTCCTGGTACTGGAACTCCGCCCTGAGCTCTGTGATCTGCACACACACACGTGTTTAGTCACATGCAGCCGGAGCAATCCACCCACATGCCCCGCCCTCCGAGCCGAGCCACACCCCCTCACCACAGCCAGCATCTGCAGATGGTGCCCCCACTGGACTCAACGTCCTCACCCAAATAAAGAACAAGAACCCACATATACTGCAGGACAGCACCAGTCAAAGGCAGATAAAGAAACACGCAGACTCACTTTCTTCTCCTTGTCCAGGATGAGCTGATCTTTCTGGTGAAGAACCTTCTTGAGTGAGGCTACCTCCTCCTTCAGCTGGGTGATGATGACCAGGTGGTCTGTTCCTGGGGAGTCCAGCGCCAGATCCGGGGAGAAGCTGCTCGTGGGGAGGAGAGAATGGCTCTGATCAGGGGGGGGCGACACCTCAGCAGGTATATAACCATCTGGGGGTCCTGACTGAGGCTGGACAACAGCATATGACAGACACACATAGACACACCCACACACACACAGACACACACACACACACACTCTGGAGCTGCTTACCTGTCTCCATTGGTGGAGATGCTGTCAAACTTGCCCTTCTTTTTGGGGATTTCATTCTGCAGAGAGGAGGTGGACAGAGTCTTCTGGCTGAGGAGATGCAGAGCACAGCTAGAACCTTCTCACCCCGGACCCTAGCGGGTCGTTACACACAGCTGCATGCGTCTGTGCACAAGCAGATAAGAGTACATAGTGCCGGCAGTGAAAACGTTGCCTAGGTGCGAAAAGAGGCAGCATCAGCACCACGAGCGCCTTGGCTCAACAAGTGATGCTACAAATGCAAAGGTTATGGGTTCGAATCCCAGGGAGCACTCGAAAATGAAGTGATGCTTTATTTGCCATTTGCACTAGTTCCACATATCCCACCGTCACTGTGGGCAGGAGGAATCCAGCTGTGCAGCGAATGCAGTGGGATGGGGTGTGTGAGTTAAGCCAGATCCATGGATGCCGGCGTGTGTGATACCTGTTATAGTGCGATAGCTGCTCCTTGTGCGACAGGGAGGCATGCGAGGTGCCGCCCAGCTGCTTGTGCTGCTCTCGCGTTTTCTGCAGCACGCGCTTGTAGGACAGAGTGCAGAGCCAGCAGAGCAGCTTCCCGTCCACCTGCGGGGGAGGGAAAGGGTGTCGGGGGGTCGCGCTTGCCTGACAGAGACGCATGCCCGCGCCGCCGCTCACCTTCCTGCGGTCGTCCTTTCGGTCGAAGGCGCACTGCTGCTTGCACTGTTCGCACGGCTGCGGCGGCCCGTGCCGCTTCTCCGAGTTGGTGCAGCGCTGGCACTTGTTGCCGATGAAGGCGGCGATGATGTTGCAATACTGACAGGGTTTGGGCTGCAGCCGGCGAGAGCAACGGAGACAAACTTCACCTTCATCTTCCTTTCAGCTAACAGAAAACAGACAGACAGCCCAGCTCTGGCTTTTTAAGGAACTGACTGGCAGACAGGCAGGGTGGTATGGTGGCCTGGGGGGAGGCGGCCTGGGGGGCGGCGGCCTGGGGGGAGGCGGCGTAGCCTCGTTCCCCCAGGGCTGCGGTTTGAGCCTCGTCGCAGCCTTTCTGTGGTCGCAGGTGTGTGCAGGCTGCATATTTACCCAACTTTGGCTTTGGCTCCTCTGGGAATTCCGCTTTCCTCCCACCCTCCAAACACATGTGGTTTAGGTAAAACGATGTCTCTGCATCGCCCCCCCGGTGTGTCACTGTATCTATGTGCCCTGAGGAGTGTGACGGACAGACACCCTGTCCAAGGCGTCTCCTCCCTCATGCCCTGTGCTGCCTGGGACAGGCTCCAACATGACCCTGTATGGGAGCCATGAAAGATGGATGGATGGATAAAACACACAACACAGTTGCCTTTGGAGCATGTGTGGTCCAATGAGGGACTGTGAGCCAGGAAAACAGTGATTGGCTGAGGCAGTCAGTGGGAGGGGCTGGGGGGGTGGCTACAGGAGGTACCTCCCAGCTGCGTTACACTTCCCTACTGGTGGAGCAACTCACCGTGCCGTACAGCTTGACGTTGTGGGCACACTTCTTACAGATGGTGTTGGTTTTGCTGGATGCAGCAAAGGATGTAGCAAAATAGCAGGAACACAAAGGCAGAGAACAAACAGACACAGAAACAAAACATTAAAACTCATAAACTCCATTCCTGAGGCGTCACAATAATGACAGAGCAGTGAAGGCCTCAGCAAGCTGCTGTCCTCGCTTAATGTTCTCCTTGCGAATGCCGTCATCCTCGGTGTTGTACCTGGTCTTCAGGCGGGACTGTGACTAGCTGCTCAAACAAGAGGGCAGTGAAGCATGCCGCCCCAAACAGGTGACAGTGTCGCTGTCCTTCCCGTAGGTATGTTTACATCACAGTGCAGGCAGAGGTGTGTCAGACCTGCCCGCTGCTACTGTTTGTTTGTGTAGCGACACCAGGGGGGTCGGGCGTGGCCTACCTCTCCTGCTGAAATTCCGTGCGGCAGTAAGTACACTTCACCATGGGGTGGGCGATGCGACACTCCTGTGGTACAGAACACACATACACGGCTCATCAGAGGTCGTCAGCGCAAAATCAGTGTCATCAGCAGCATTGGATAAAGGAAGGTGCAGTCATGCCTCAGGTAGTCAGCTGGTGAGAAGACTTCAACTCCACAGGAGGGCGGGGGCCACTGACCAGGGAAAGGTCAGTGAGCACAGACACCCATGTGCGTGTGCAGTCAGGATTAGAAAGCAGGTAGGACAACGAGTATGCGCTAATACAGGGATTTCCTGTCTCCTGTAAATTAACACGTCCCTGTACCCCTCCCTGATGAGGTCACCTGCAAGCAGCAGCACCGAAGGCAGATGGCTGCCCTCCCCCTCCCCCACCCCCTCCAGGCTGGGCAGCAGAGGAATGCTCTATGCCATCCTCAGCTGCTATTGGGAGATTGCACAGGTCTAGCCCAAGGGGGACTGTAATCTTTCTTGATCACATGATAACGTCTCGAAAAACCTAAATTATTTACAAAACATACAAGTTATAACTACTATAACGGGGAAAATTTTGGTGAATTTAATTTGTCGTAATTTATTATAATAGAAATTCGCACATAGCATAATACTATTGCACGCATGTACATTTTCATGATTTAAACTAAGGAATATGCTGCTACCACGGGATAGATCAAATACCACCAGGTACCATTTAGTCACCGACGCCAGGTGACATGGATCCAGCATCACCGTAAACTTCACAGTATAAAGTTGCCTGCCGACGAGGTCTAATGTCGAATGAGCGACTAAAAACGCTTAAATTATCCCGGCTTAATCCCTCATGCAAACCGGCTACATTTAAACCAACAATCGTGTCGTTATGTAGGTGCTGGGTATGGTTGGGCGGGCAGCCCCCGGACACGGTCCCGCCGGCGATCAGCATCCCCGACGCGCTCTCTCGCAGCCCCGGGAGCCGGCGTCCCCGCATCTCCCGAGGCCTTTACCTTGCAGAGCTGTTGACCCTGGGATAGAGCTTCAAACGGGAACCTCTGATTGCATTTCGTGCACGCGTACAGGGCAGCCATGGCGTAGGCTAGATCCACGACACGATTAATTGCGGAAATACACAGGATGAGCGACCTCCAGATTTTATCAACTTCGCGTCAAGATAAAAACCTCGCTGGAGCAAGAACGTAAATCAGACCGAGACTACTGTCAACACAAGTATAGTTACAGGCCTTACGTCATCGCCTGGATATACCGGGTCGACCGCCCATCTCTCTTTGGACCCGCCTAATTGGCCAAAGAGCCGGCATACAGCATGCTGATTGGAGGATGCCACATGCCAATCAGCTGCCGAGTTGCTGAAGCGCGTGTCACGCGCGTTAAAAAGGCTGGGAGGGGGAGTGAACAGTCTTCGACCGGTTAGAAAAATTAAATGTCATCCCTTGAATTAAATATCCGTGTCTTAACGCAGGAAAACTCTGCATGATTAGTCCAGAAATAGATCTTGGATGTATTAAACAAGCGGAAGTATATTAAGACTAAAAAACATCATCTGACGCTTGGAATAAAACCGCATGCTTTATTTGTATAATGTCAAAACAGGGAACACCTGAAAAAATCATAAACGTGTAACAGTCGAGGTCACTTGTCACAGCATACTCAATTACGGAGCCATTAGCCTGTGGGAACCCACACACAGGAGCCCGGCGGTCGTGGGATTTATAATTGTAATTCGATCGGAGACTCGCCGCTTTTAGCTCACTGTAAAGCATCCGCCATTACAGTAGTCAAAGACAGATTGAAACTCAAACTCACATTAAATCAACACGTAACCCGTCGTAACTTAACCAACCGAATGCCCTTGATGAACTGCATCGTTCAGAATGCCCCAGTGCTTTTTGATTTTTACAAGAAAACAAAACAAAGTCATATCAAAGCCATAACACTGAATTATCACATCGAATAGCCTAACGTCCCTGTAATAAATGAACCACACAACTTGTGAATAAGACAAACCAAGCCGTCAAGTGGTAGGGGGTTTTAATGCATATACAACTGTGGAGGAAACTCAGTTAAATACCCTGCCTGACCATCGAATGCATAAAAAGAAGTAGGGCAATTAAAGACGCACACTGAGGGAGCAGCCATTGCTGGGATGGGGAGCTGTACTGTATGTCAGTTGATGCTGAGCAGCTGGAGGTATATTCCAGGATTGTAGCCTAACGCCGGTTCCAGGTGCGCTGAGCCAAAATTAGGGAAAAGGAGGTCTCACACTTCCTGAATGAAATCCAGCGCCTGAATTGAAATAGGCAAAGAGGCCATCCACAGCAGCATATGCAGTGACACACAGACCCCGCCCCTTCCCGTTCAATTCACGCACACACTCTCTCACACATCCCACTAGAAGCTCCCGCACTCACATTCCAGGGTTAAACGCATTGAGGAGATGATGCTGTATATGCTCTTCTTTCGGCAAACACTTTCAATCCCAAATCAACACAGTAAAGTTGATGTTCCCCCCCCATTTGTTTGAATACCCCCCCCCCCCCCCCCATTATCCAATCTTTTCTCGTCTGGTGTTTCAGACCATCCCCGGACTTCTACTGGACTTGCTCTCTGTGCAGCAAGAGAACAAAAAAGAAAACATAGACACATGCAAAATTAGCAAACAGACACTGTATCTGTTCTGCATATCACATTTAAACTGCCTCTGCTGCCACCTCCCACAGCCCTGTTATTTGCCATCTGTTATTTACTAAGAAACACTATTTTTTGCTCCCCGCAACCAGTAGATGGTGCTCTTGTACATGTTAAGGGATTTTGAGTCTCCTTTGGGTGGATTCGCGTACGTGGATGTTCTGAGGAGCAGTCGCGTGCAGGTGAGCATGTGAAGGAGCGCTCACATGGTCTCGTAGCTGCTGTCCTTCGCCTTCATAAACTTCATAGCAAAGAAGCCCCCGGCCTGCAGACACAGCACCAGAATAATGCCCCCGATGAAACTGGACAGGTTAAACCCGGCCTGGCTGTACACAACAGTCGGCTGTACGGTGGTATCTGGGGGTGGAAGGAGTTAGACACAATATTTCTGAGTATTTGCAAAGACACATGTCAAGGTTAAAAGAAAATTCCAATTTATACTTAAATTGTTCCATGCTGTCATTGTTAAAGTGACGTATGAATGATTTATGTGACGACTGCTTTCAGCAGTTATAAAATCTAAATTGGTCATTCTGAGCCAGATGACACTCAGACTGTCATAATTGGGTTTTTTCCTGATATACACTTGGCAGGTTTGTTTAGGGCAGTGTTTCCCAATCTGGTCCTCAGTTAGGAGGATGCAAAAATGTGGACTGTATGGCAGGAAACACAGGGGGAGCAGAAATGTGGACCGGCTATGTGTCCCTGAGGACCGGATTGAGAAACCCTGATTTATTGTGAGCTGGTGTGATAAAATATGTACCTACAAAATTAAGCCTGAAGGATGGAAAGAAATGGAAGCTTGTTTATATTTCACTGGTTTTCATTAGCAAATGTGGCTTGGCAGCAGGAGACCAATAAGCAGGCATGAGATACTGGTGACTAAGGAATTGGCTGTAATTGTTCTCATCATTAAGCGGTGCCATAATCCCACCGTTAATGTGCATTTCGCATATATTTCTGTCAAATTTCCTGTTTTGTGTCAATGGTATTTTGGTTGAGAATTGTATCAGGAATTTGATTAGGCAGTTTATAGACAGAAAATGTGAGTGCATTTGCGGTGAAGAGGGTGGGAAAAACGTCTAGGTCCAGCTCACCTGAGACAGAGTTGCTGGCAGTAGATGTGGCAGGGGCTGGAATCAGGTACGTAAGAGCAAAACGACAGCTGATCACATGGGTGCACATAAGTCCAGGCGGACAAAGAGCATCACTGACTTCCACAATTTCCCCGCAAACACGTAGCACAAGTGATCGTAGCATGTTCCCTTTGTGTACATGTATGCATGCGTGAGGGTACCGCTGATGCCCGCGTGTGACTGTCTGAGGTGCTGTTCACGTGATCTCGTAATGCTTCTGTCCATCTTCCATGCGTGCGGGCAGAGAGGGGTATGTCTGCCGGTCTTCGAAGCTGAGAAGTCAACTCACCTGGACACATGGTTGTGTCATTGAACATAGGACAGCCGTCTATAGTATCGCCGCTGACGACGCAGCCGGTGATGGTGTCTGGAAAAGGAGAAAGAAGCGGAAATGCGGTACAGCTTCGTCACAGACCTGAGGTTTCACGCGTCGCTGCCAGCGCTGCACCCCTTAAAGCTGTCACATCCGGCTTTGTGTCATGGAATAAAAGGGAGAGCACATCTGCGGGGTGAATCAGGTGCCGGATGGAGTTCATGGCGACTGTATTCTCTGCAAGTACTACGCCTGGACTTTCAGATAGCAACAGAAATGCTACAGAAACGTGCGCTCAGACAGGCATGTCTTATGGGTCCTTTATAAATGTGAAAAACATAAGCAAGGGGCCAATATTTCTGACGCTGTTACTGGGACCAGAATAGAAAGAGAAGCTCTGTGGAATATTTAAATGTCAGCCATATCAGAGCGCGTCTGTTCTCCATGCAAGGCACACATACTACCATTTCCCAGTGATGCTGAACATTGTCCAGTGAAGAACAGACATAATTTTTGGGTGTTAATAATTAAACTTACTGCATGTATCCCTCGGGTATCAGAATACAGCTCTTCCACCTGACACCTATTTAACATGCCTCAGTTTTTGCAGGATCAGAAAACAGTGAAACTGAAAACAACTAGTGACCTGATTGGTGCTGCGGGCTGGGGAGGTTGATGTCACATTCGATGTGTCATTGCTTCTGGGCCGCTGCGGATGATCCTTTGCCTACCAGCCAGCTCGCTCTGGGCTGTCTGCCCCAGCTTTCGCTAGATGCTTTGGTCTGCTGTGGTGAGGCGTAATGTGGACTCATCATGCAAATTGCTAAAATGTCATACATCCGTCTGGGACACCAGCAGGCGCTCCGGGGCTGGCTGCTGTGACATGATATCCGTCACGATTCTCGTGCGGCCCGGACCCCTGTCCAGCTCCAGCCTGCTGAGGCCTGTCTCCGTTTCAGCCACTAACATCGGGGTTGCCTTAGCAACCAGGTGCACTCAACGCACTATGAACAAAGACACTGTCGCCTTGGCAACCAGACAAGATAGCAAATCCAGCAGAGTGAAATTCTCCAGGTTCTCTCCATCATGGTCTCCACCTTCTCTGTTTTTCATACTCTTTTTTTTTTTTTCTTTTTAAAGGGATGAGGACGCAATAAGTGTGTTCCCTGGTTCAGGTTTTGGAGAGCGTGTTTGTTGTTAGCGCCTAAATATGTTGCGAGTGGGTGAGCGATAATGTTGCGACCATGCATGCGTGTGTGTGCGTCTGAGTGTGTGGTTCACTGTGACATCACACCGAAGGCCCAGGTTCTGAATTATTCACTGCTTTGGTGTGGATCGCCAAGCTCGGGTGACAGGGGGGTGATCCGATTTCTGCTGCAGCTGCCAGTTGTGTCTGCGCTGTCTATCTGCGTGGGTGTGTATATGCATGTATGAGAATATATTTTTGTTTATGTGTGTTTGCCCACTCTCACCGTCGTCACACTGCCTCCAAACGCAGCCCGTCAGGTTGAGGGAATCTCCGCTGATGCAATCCCTGCATCCTTCCAGGCGCCCACAGTCATCTGTCACTGAGGAAAGCAAAAGCAAGCACTCAGGACGAACGCAGTAAAATTTAAAACGTCATTAAGAAATACGTGGGTGAGGTGGGAACGTTTGTGCAGGACGTCTGGATCCGGACAAGCCCCAGTAAATGAGCTGAACTGTGAGACATTCCACCACAAGGAAACATTTAACAGTTTTTAAACAAACAACAGATAACGGATACATGTTTGGCCATCATGCGTCCCGTTCTGTAACAAATACTGTCAGACTTACTTCATTAAATGGCGTACACAGACATAAAAAGTATCTTCATAATCCTGTTTTAGTTTACTTGCTGGGAAAAACGAAAGACACTCAAATGTAGTACCTGCGGTTTGACAGCGATACGTTTCCATCAAGCCGATCACCAATAAAATCCATAATACCTCCCGTCGTGGAAAACCCATCCTGTCCGAAATAAGCAACCAAAAAATGGAACTGCCTCACCAAAGATGACGAAGTGTGACAGTTCTAACCCTTGAAAGTAATAATTTTTCTTCTTTGTTATAGAAGTAGACTTTAATAAGATGTTGTTTCTTAAGGCGAGCTGCTGTCAGCCCTTTCCTTAGCCTTCTTGTTCATGTGTTGAAAGGGGATGAAAAGTGAGCCCAAGTCCGGCTGTAAAGATACCTGGCAGCCCTTTGAAATGCACCCCGTCGCACCTGCGCGATGCAGTCTCGCCGAGAGGGCTGAGGTCATGTCAGCGTCCTCCGCAGCTCCTGCATGGAGAGCAGGTATTGCTGTGAATTATGCTCAAATGAGATTAATACAGTCCATAGTGTATATTTATGCTTATTTATAATCTCACGTTTAATTTTAACCTTTAACTAAAGCATGGCTAGACCTGCTCATTGTTTTATACACATTTTATTTAGTATCGCAACTGAAACCATGACATTGTGCGTGGCATATTTTGTTCTATTCTAATGGTCTTTATCAAGCTGAAATTTTGCTTGTCATTTAACGATTTTACTCTTCATAGACACACGATGGAGGCCGAGCATTTTAATGGGAAGTGAGGGGGGGGGTGAGATGAGGGGAGGGAAGCATGAGGGCTTTCCTCGGGTTCTGTGTTTGAAAACATCACCATTTCTGCTCCCACGGAAACCAGAGTGGGGAGGCTGTTACCATGGCAACCGGATTCCGTGCAAAAGGAACCGATGACTCCAGCAGCAAAAGATGCTCAGACACCCAAGACCCAATTTTTTTCTCTTTTATCTTTACATTCCGCCAAGTAATATAGGCATATTAACAAAAAAACTGAAAACATGACAAAACAAAATCATGCACCACATGTTTTATCTGTGTTTTACTGTGTCAACTGTGTTACTGAGCAGCCAGCCTCGCAACTCTTACTGGCCACGGATGTCTTAAGCATTTGTACATCATGTGAAATTTGATGTCTTACCCAGTTAAAGTTTGCATCTCCTGCACCCATCGAAGCCTCCATCCTGAGGCTGAGTGCTGCTTGCAGACAGGAGGGCGACGTCAGTGGGTTGTAGGTAAGCTTTGGTCCCCCTCTCCCCTTTAGCTACAGAATTCTTTGGGATTTCATATGATTGGGATATTCATGACTGACATATGCGGTGAAGCATCACAACTGCAGTCCACTTTTTTGGGGACAGATCCTCAGACACACAGGAAGATGCATATGCAGAATAAGCATTTCATGGTTCTAAGGCTTCTGGCTCTGTTCTCCAACACATATGAGTATTTAAAGCAACAGTGCAAACTCTAGCACATGGACAAAGTATAGAGAAGATTTCTCTCCAGGCTGGTCTGTTGCCTAGGCTACCCTGGAGAATACAGACATTGGATGCCGTCTTAATAATCGTGGGAGTGCTGTGCACTAAAGTCACAAAGCGCTGGTGATCTGCACACCTCCTGAACTGCTGAAGTATTGAGCAGAAGCTCTCCTTTCTGCGAGGAATCCACCTCATTACAGCACCAGTGTCTCTGGGCGAGGGCAGTGACCATTCATAAACACAAACGAAGCAAAAGGACTGTAGCACTAAAACCTGGACAGCATTACACCAGTGAGAGTGGCCCCCACATGTGCACCCTCCATATCCCCCCTCCAGTTCCTGCACTGGGCTCTGTGCACTGCCCCTTTAAGAGTGACACCCTAGCACACCCAGGAATTTTGGGAATTTTGCGTTGGGAGTATTGCCTTTGATGCTCACTACAGCGTGAGACAGACGCTTTCATCTAACATGGAGGGGGAGTGATCATTTATTCAGCATCTCACCGCCACCCCAGCTGCAGAATTTCTGGAAAGCAGCACCCCCCCCCCCCAGCATGCCAACAACATCTACAGGATGTGCATCACCAAAGTATAAGAATCAACTTTAATAAAGACATTAAAGTAAAATTACCCCATTACACAGAGTAATAACATAGCATAATAACGTAAGCAACCAGCAGCGTAGAGTGTACAGCAGTAAGTGAAATGACAGATTTGAATACGGTGAAATGGGACCAACCGGCCCGAGGGTCCAGTGCAGAAGATACAGTGCAGATACATGGTGTTAACAGAGTGAGTCATCAGGCGTGACTTAAACTGCCAATGCAAAAGATTCAGAAGAAAGACTCCTGCACAATCACCTTGACTGGCTCTGCAGGCAGACCATAACTTGGTTAAGTGTAATGGCCCTGTCCCGGAGGACTGGTCTCAGGATGCACACTCCTCAGTCCCAAGGCCTGGATACGTTCACAGCCAGATTACCTTCATCCATTCTATGCTGCCATTACATTTCTTTGCATAAAATGTTGTCTGTTTCTGACCCTCACTGACAGCTGTGACTCCTCACCAAGCCGCCTTTCCAATATGTCCACGCCACAAGGCTGGTGACTTGATTAGCTGCTCCCTGCTATGTCACAAAAGTCACATATGGGTCAAATGCAGAGGTCACATTTTGCTGTTGTGTGTTGACAATGACCACTGATCACTAAATTCTAATTCTAATATTCACCTTCGCAGAAACAGCAATTTCATCTTTAAGTTAAATGCCTCTTCGGTCACATTTCCTGCAAGCTTCCATCTAGGTTGCGTTCGGCGGCACGCCCAGGCTTCTCCGTGGTTATGTAATTTTTTTGTGGCACCGATTTACAGTTACGTCTTCATCCTGCAGGGTGCTCGCTATGTAGCGAACAATGATCTTTGTGCGCCTCTTTCTCGAGGCTTTTCTAAATAAACTAGTTTATTACTAGACCTCTTTCATATACTGTATATCATTTAGTGCCAGTTATACTCTGCATGTGTTAAATAGATGTGTAGAATTCTGCGTACAGGGTTTTTGAAGATTCTAAATATGTAGGCTATATAAAAGCTGTACAATGAATAATACCGACATGACACCAGCAAGGAGCAAAAAGATACAAACCCACATCTGCCAAAGTCACTCATTCATTCACATCAGAACGCTTTGCTGCTGTTTGCGTCGATATCAATCGCACAGAGTAATGATAATTACTAACAATGAAAGAAAAAAAATATTCTAACACCACTTGAAATTTATCATAAGCCATGATCATATTGTTCCTCTTTGCTTTAAAGATTAACATTTTTTAATTAATTTCAACGACAGTGTATAAACAACTGTGCAGGTATCTATGCGCGTCACGGTTTGCAGGATTAAGTATATCGTAAAACATTATGTGAAAGTCCTATTAAAATATATAGACCTCTTAGTCAATTCCTCTGTGATCCTAAACGAACGATAAAATTTAAACATGTACGGTGGTCGCCCTCTTCAGAAGTGTACATGCGTCGATTTTTGATGCATACATTCCTTCGACGCCCCCTGCAAAGATAGGAGTCTCGGGACTTCATTGTGGGCATCCTGCGGAGGCTATCGGGAACGCGCCCGGCACCGCGCCTTATGTTAGGTAATATCAAGGCAGACTCACATGTCCTTTGATAAACCGTCTGAGGCAGACAACGTACGTCACTTTTTAAGGGCTCGAGTAATCGGGTACATCAGAAAACATATTTCGGAACAACTGACATTCCCGCAAGACAAGCTTTTCTCTGAGATTGGTGGTTTAGTGTGTGTGACGGCTAAATATTTGTAAATATAATTTTAGAAACCATTATAACACGTATAGATGGTATATATATATGCAGTTAATTTGAATAACAATGAATGTCAACGTTTTTTATAAATCAAACGAAAGACTGCGTACAATAACTAATTACGTTGGTCACTTATCTATTCTCAGATGACTGATAGCGCGCAATTTGTGAGAACCGGAACTAGTTACCTTATATAGCGACTGTGAGGATGAGGTTCGCCCCGCCAGGCAGATGCCTCGCCCACCATTACATTGACATGCGCGTCCACGTACGCATTGCACTGCGCATCGCCCACGCGCTCACGCTAAAGGGACGACGGAGGATCCCCGCCGCCAGTAGGCTGCGTCCCGCTTCTGAATGTTTCACAGAATGATTGCGAGGAATCACTGCGGTTTTCATGGGCCATCATGACTTAAAATGTGAAACAACAAAAATCAACGACAACAACAGCAACAACAATTGGTGATGATGATGCACAGTTTTTGTTGCGGTATAGTTATAACCAGATTATTTATTGTGACAATATAAATGCATCATCATCAATGCATTCATAGTTCCTTGGATTTACATAAAATATACCTCATATATTATGCACTGTTACCTATACGTGTGTACATTCCTGCTACTATCTAAGATTCTCCAAATAAAAATAGACTTAAAACACTTGTTGAATGCTTCTTGAAATACGTTAAACGGAAAAAGAAAAAAAGAAAAATAAAACAGCTGTGTGTGCTAGCCCCGTAATTATGCACCGTAAACTGTATCCATTTGGCTGTTTTCAGCACCACGGGAAGCTCCTTACGGCGCTCAGCCAGTATTTTACTCACCAGACACGGCCTATTATTAAGTTCAGAGTAGTCTATTATTTATAATGCGAAACTGAATTGTATTGGTTATTAAAGCGTGACCTTGTGCCGTTTTTTCACTTTGTATACCTAGAAGGTACGTAAACGGCTAGTGTAGTTATTTAACTGAAAACGGGGGTGGTCGGTGCCGGGGGGTGGCCGTGGAAAGATGATGACGGCAGGCTTTCCCGTTACGTTGTGTGGATGCATATACTGGGCCTATACGAGAAGCCGCAGTGGGAGGGGCGGAATGCTGCGGTATTTTTTATGAATGAAATTTCGACGATGTATAACCTCCGTGTCTCCCAGCAAATCATTGGCTACCTTATGAACAAATCGATGGCGGTCCCCATCGCTGCTGACGTCAAAGCGACTCAGGCTAAGGCGAAACGCACAGACGTCTGAGTCCAAAAATTTAGGAGGTAGCCGGGAATCACGGGAGCCGCGAACACATGCAAGAAGCACCTGGGAGCAGCTGCATAAAATAGCAAAACAGTCACCGAGAAACAGCTACTCCAGCGAAGGAAGGCAGCGCGGTTTCTTTCAGGAATGGGAAACACTTGTCTTTGAAACCTTTTTTTTTTTTTTTTTTTTTAAACTAATTTCACGTCTCGGACCGGGACGGAACCACTTTGTTATAGAGGCACAGCTTGAATGTTCACTTATCTGCAGCGAACGTTTTTTTTCCGTGTCACAGCCAAATCTGGTAAGTGTATTTTAAAAATATTTTGGGACGATATAATAACTTGATTCTGTACACTAATTTATTATTATTATTATTACTATTATTATTATGTTGTCATGCGTGACTAAAAGCACAAACCGCGGGAACCGTCACCATCACGGGAACGACAAAGCTGTTGGCAGGAGAGAAGGCAGGGCAGCCATTTACGCTGTAAGATGAATGTATACATAACAGTGTTATGTAACATAACATACAGAAAGGTGTTATATTACAGCAGTGTCCACTGGGCAGAATTTACAAGTTAATGCATAATATACAACATTAGATTGACTTATCCCTGGCCACTCCGCACTGTCCAGTCCGCTCCTCACGCCGACTACCCAAAAACATACATATAAGCCTTGTGTTGTGGGACAAATGCCTAATGTTTATATACTTTCCCACTTTCCCGAGCTTGTAAATAATACACGGGTTATTTATAGAAACAAACTTGTATGTTTAGATCCGCACCACGTCCAGCAGCCCCGCCGTATAGGCGAGTGCGGCGCTGTTTCGGACATCGCGGCTTCCCCTCCGGTTCCGGCGACACTAGCGTCACCAGATGCACGTCAGTGTCCGACTTATTGGATAGTCGGGTGCGAAATTATTAGAGCGACTGTTTTAATAAACATGCTCACATTCCCTGATATACACATACATTTTATGGCAACATATGTGGACTTAAAGCAAATTCGTGGTCTTGTGTAAAAAGGGCATCAAAATTCTAATCTTTGACCCCGTTCCCGCACAGCTGTCTGCCCATGACGAACAACGACTCCCAGATTGACTGGGTGGAGGGCACAGAAGATACGGAGCCCTCCCTCGACCTGTCACTGTCCCCAGACGAATTCCCAGCTCTCAACCCCTGGGATGTGGTGCTCTGCGTGTCTGGCACACTCATTTCTTGCGAGAATGCGGTGGTGGTGGCGACCATCTTCTATACACCAACGCTGCGCGCGCCCACCTTCCTGCTCATCGGCAGCCTGGCCACAGCGGACCTCCTGGCCGGCCTGGGCCTCATCCTGCACTTCCTGTTTCGCTATTGCGTGCCCTCAGATAGCGTGCAGCTAGCCACCGTAGGCCTGCTGGTGACCTCGTTCAGCGCCTCCGTTTGCAGCCTCCTAGCCATCACAGTGGACCGCTACCTATCGTTGCGGAACGCGCTCACCTACTGTTCGGAGCATACTGTGACGCGTACCCGCCTTATGCTGCTCTTGACATGGGCCGGCTCGGCCCTGCTCGGTCTGCTGCCTGCCATGGGCTGGAACTGCCTGCAGGGGGCGTCTGCCTGCAGCGTGGTGTGGCCGTTGGCACGCGCCCACCTGGCACTGCTCTCTGGGGCGTTCCTGGTGGCGTTTGCTCTAATGCTGCAGCTGTACGCCCGCATCTGCCGGGTGGTGTGCCGTCACGCCCACCAGATCGCCCTCCAGCGTCACTTCCTGCCCCCGTCATCCTCCTCGCACTACGTGACCACGCGGCGCGGGGTCTCCACACTGGCACTCATCCTGGGCGTCTTCACCAGCTGCTGGCTGCCCTTCGCCGTTTACAGCCTGCTGGGTGACGCCTCATACCCGCCCCTCTACACCTACGCCACCCTGCTGCCAGCCACATACAATTCGCTGCTCAACCCCCTCATCTACGCCTTCCGGAACCAGGAGATCCAGAAAGTTCTCCTGGCCGCCTGCTGTGGCTGCTTTTCGAACCGGCTTCCATGCCACAATCACCCCCCCAGTGACGTGTAGCGGTGCGTTGGCCCAGGACCAAAGACACTCCAACGTATCTGGACTTCTCACCGCTGGGGAATCAGACGGGAGAGGGGCCAGTGGCAGAAGCACCTATGTTGTGCGACTGTGATCATCCTTTAGTTTTTTTGTGATTGTATGTGATTTTATAAGCACTTTGCACACAGCATGCACCCTGAGCTCAGACCAATCATTCAAAGACAGAGAACTCACCAAGACATGTGCCAACTTCAGAACCTCTCCTGAAACACTAGAATTGTGTTTAAAAAAAAAAAAGATTAATTTATTTTGTTGCTACAAATACGTATAAATTGATGTTTTATTTTATACTTTGTTTTAAATGATTGTCCTGAAAAGTTAGGGCAAAAAGTGGTGCTGAGATCGACTGGATACGCTGCGCTCCCCCTACTGGGCTAAGCCGATCAGAACCAGACTCCTTCCCCGTTGAATGTGAAGATCTTGCCTAAATACAGCACTTTGGAAATTTGCGATTGACATTTTCTGGCGTCAAGGAAGTTTTACAGTTAATATTGAGTTTGCTGTGATTGTAATCCGTTAAATAAGTTAAGTGATGTTAAATTGAATTTATGCAATGGAAAAGTAAAAAACGTTTTCTGGAAACTAGTAGCGATAAATAGATTAATTTGGAACGCGTTTCTGGCATAATGACGCCCCCTCCTGGTCAGAAACTATTCATGCGGTGATAAGCTGCATGCGTGACAATAAAATGAAACGGTTGGTCAATGTGGCCGAAACACATCCCTCAACGATAAAGCGCCATTTTCTCCTCTGTCCCCGTAAAGTACAATACCCTTTGATGTGTGTATGTGATTTATATATATTTTTTTATATATATACATTTTATATATATAATATATATTTATATATATAAATCACACACACACACACATACATTTATACACACATACATACATACACACACACACACATTTATACACGCATACACAACTGTTGGAGGGGGAGCACATAGGTTGTTGGCTTTAAACTCGTGCCTCATTTTGAAGTCAAACCCTGATATTCAGAGGTTGTCCTAAATATATAAAACCATTTGCACTATACTTTGAGATGCATATCATTTGTCGTCAAAATGTACAAATCTGCAACAAATCATTTTAAAAGTGGCCAAAAACATTTTTCTTTATCTTTCAAGATATGTTTGCACAGCATAGGCTGTAAGTCACTGTGCCAAATGTACAAAGCCGAAGGTCGTGTCTAGTCTGTGTCGCACAATGTAATGACCTGTCCACACAGAGGCGTTTTGAATGGGAATGTATAATTGTTTACATCAGAAAATAAAACATTTTTATGGAAATAACATTTGTACTTATTTTTGCATCGGATTTTCGAATCACAGGTCTGTGCTCCGTCTGCTTCCACATATTCTCAGTAGAACTAACTATCAGCTCTGAATTGTGATTTAAATTGTAAATTGCCAGGATGCCCCCGGAACAGGATGCCAGCCCACCTGGGGGGTATATTCAGAGACATGATCACGTGCTCAACCACACACACAATGAGGGATTCGAACCCCCAACCTGAAGGAGTGAGGCAGCATTGCTATAACTTTTACTCCAAGTGGAAAACTGAATCGCACAGGAGAAGACTGAGAACGCCCACTGCAATATATCATGATTTAGTTGACAGCAAAATCAAATTTGGTAGAGAACTTTGATGAAAACAAAGGTAGGAAAGTATGGTGTCTGGGCACATTTCCTAATTTTAAGTTCGGCCAGTTCAAGGTGGAGAGCCATGGAATTTCCAGGAGGAATGACACACAATGCAGGCAGAAAGTGTTAATTCCACGCAGAGAGCAGAGCTGCTATTCAAGGCCCCAACCAGAAAGGCCTCAGGCAGCCGCAGCAGCCAGCAAGGCACCGTGAAGCACGGCTTCACCAATCAAAGCTACTAGTAACTTTACACTAAAAGTCAGACAGACAAGAACCACCAAACGGACTGCAAATGAATACAAGATCATATTAGCTTTGCAATGTCAGACAGTTAAGCAAGGAAACAAAGACATCATGAACTGGACCAGCAAAACAACACAGAATAACGAATGATCAAAAGACAGTGGGTGGGGGGGGCATTAATTCATTTTAAAAAAATTAAAAAAAAAAGATACATCAGTGACCTAAAGGTCGTTTTCATCCATTTATGAAACCATTTACATAATTCTGTTTAAGATTAGGGTGAAAAATATACTTCAAACAACTAAAACAAACTACCTGATTCAATGTTTACATGTCTTTCATATACACACCAATAAACATTGGCAATAAAAATTAAGGCACAACATAAATCAGCAAAGGCACCAGGAAAAAAAACATAAAATAAACACTCAACTGACTGGGGGGGGTTACCTGATTGGGGATTTGCCACTCTCCTCCGCTCGGTGAAAAGACGCACCAGCCCCTCCACCAACAGCACAAAGGTAAAAAAAAAATAGGGCCATGAACAGAGAAGATAGCCAGAATTTACATTACACATCACTCAGCGAGCCAGCTTTAGGGGCCAGGGGGTGGAGTTGAAATAGGCTAGGTGGAAACCCCCCCCCCAATCACCATCAGTTGCCCAGGCAACAGAACGGGAGTCCTTTAAAAATGAGCTCTATCAAGAATGAAGTATTTGTGCTTTTAATCGTCTAACCACTATTTACTGAAATCTTTCACACCTTGATAAGCAGCCAATTTTTATTTTTTACACGTGGCAAGAAGCAGGACTAAGTATGGAAGAGCCACGTCTTTGAAACACTGGACATCCCTAGTTCTGCATATGAGCCGCACTGCGGGGCAGAGCACAGCGGACCAGAGGCACTACCATACAGAGGCAGCAGCAGACGTAAAAAGGCACACCGGCTATATATAACAGCACTGTAACTTTCAACATAAGGGTCAGAGCAGAAGGGCTGCATCAGCGCCATTCCACGGATCAAGCGCCGGCTCTGAGTGGCTGCGTGGCTTTGGGGGTCAGCAGCTCACTGCTTTACCGACACCTTCCTACAATGCACCCTGCCTTTCTGACTGGTCACCTCACCGGCAGAGATCATAAATAACGGTCACAGGAATGAGCAGTAGTTTGATTCTTAATAATCATGGCATGCCTTAGAGCAGTTTTTTTTCTTTTTTTTTTTAAATAAAATAATGGAGAAGACAATACTGAAGAAATGTTTAACTATGGTGCAGACATAATTGCATAGAACACTCAAAGATCTTTCAATATCATATGGAGGCTAATCAAGAATGCATTGGCTTACAGAAAATTCCAGAAGAACCAAAGACAAAAAAATATAATGAATGCGTTGCGCATACTTGGCCAGACTTTGGTTGACTGCAGCTAAGCTGGGCACAGACAGAGACATACTGACACACAAAACTGTCTGGTTCGCCTGCCCATGGAGGAGAGGCTGAAGGGGTCCATGAATACTTCATGTGACGGCCTTGGAGTGACAGGACTAGGGTGCGGGTGGGTGGGCGAGGAGGCCACAGTGCACACATGCAGAGGAGGTGCTGGGCTTAGCAGGCTAGTGTCAGGGCTGGAGCATTTCGGCATGTATGAGAAGCTTCTCGATCTGTTACCTCATGCGCGACTTGCTGTTGGAGAAATTTGGCAGGAAAGCTTTCGATTGATTAAGTCCATAACTAGACTAACAATTATCATAGGGGTCCCTGCACTGAGGGAATGGGAGAGAGACCACCCTCGAGAGTGAGAGCAGTAGCTGAGGGCTGCAGCGACCACGAGAAAGGAGGCCTCAGTCGGACCACTCCTCATCATCGAACTCGGAGGAGTCATCCTCGGAGTCGCTGCACTCCACCGCGATGCGGCGTGACAGAATGGCTGCCACGTCATTGCCCACGTGGTCCCGCTTCTCCTGCTCGCGCTGTTCCTCCACCTTTCGTAGGTTGAATCCTGAAGGCAAAGGTCAGAGGTCAGGAGGTGAAAGGCAGGGCAATAGGGGAGGAGGAACGGGCGGGACAACATGGACACACTACCTTGCCGAATGGCTTGCAGCAAGTCGCTCCGTGCACCCCCTGCAGCCACCTGCTGAGTTTTGGGGGCGCTGGGAGACGCAGTGTTGGCAGAGGAGAGGGGGGGAGCCGGGGGTCCTGGAGGGGGAGGGGGGCCTGGAGGAGGCGGCGGAG
>JAABNY020000046.1:16129646-16154154 GCA_015164015.2 Brevimyrus niger
TGTGGGGGGTGGTCCGGGAGTATGGGGTGTCGGGCTTCCTTTTAAGGGCGGTTCGGTCCCTGTACAACCGGTGTGAGAGTCTGGTCCGCATGGGCGGTAATAGGTCGGACTTGTTTCCTGGGTGGGTTGGCCTTCGGCGGGGGGGGTGGAGGGACAGGCGGAGGGGCCAGGCTCTGGTGGGGACTCATGGGTGGAGGTGGCGGAGCATGAGCAGGACTCATCATGTGTGGGTGAGAGGGGTCCCTCTCAGCCTCATTACTCCTGCAAAGGAGAGGCAGCAGATATGCTGGGTTAGAGGATAGTAGGACAATGGAGCAGGGCCTCTACTGCATTTACACCACACTAACACTAGGGGACACTCTAGTGCTCTGATCAAACACTTCTGAAGGGAGGGGCTGCTCACGGCAGACTTCAGCAGCCACACAAAGCCCATTTATTTCCCTCTATTCTCACAATCTATCAAATGGGCCATTAAGGCTCAGAAAAACCCCGGAGGACGTCACGCGCCACGCTCCCTTTCCCCCGTGCGCTGCTGCTGTTACGCAGGTTGCTGAATCGTGCACCGCTTCGTGACGCTCATCTCAGTGTCGAGCTTTAACAGCCAGCAAGACACTGGAACATCTGCTCAGGCAGGATCTCATGCTCATGTTGACTCACTCTCCTGCTGGTGCCGAAGGCTGTGGAGGGCGGAGCTTACGTAATGTCTGGAGGCGGCGGAGGCAGGAAGTCGTCAGGCGGCGGTGGCTGCAGGGGGGAATCCAGGTCGTAGGAGCTCTGCTCCAGGAAGCCGTCTGAGCCGTAGGTGCCCAGCCCCTCTCCCGAACAGATGCTCCCGTTCATCTCGTTGGAGTTCCTACGGCACAGCGAGGAGCAGCCGATCACGCAGAGGGTGGGGGCACACTCGCACATGCCCACAATCAATGGAAGAACGGGGGGGGGGGGCATCACACAGACAGAAACACAGATTCCCCCCCCAAATGCTCTGACAATGCATTACTGCAGGACACCACATGGGGGCGCCAGAGGAAACGTAGCGTCAACATTCCCTGATCTCAAGGTACTAAACAAAGCTACACACTATGTCTCTCTCACAGACAGACAGACAGACCCCATCCAGGACTTACATTTCCATTTCGCCGTCGGCCTTGGGCACCACAAACTCCTTGCCCATTTTCAGCCTCTCCCACTCATCCTTGCGGGTCTTGACCTTCCGTGGGTTCAGGTTGCCACGATTCGGGTTATCCCGCTTCTCCTTCTGCTCGCGGGCAAGGAGAGGGAGGCATGAGTGCCGCACGGAGAGTCCCTGCGACTGCTCGCTTCCCCTACATGCCGACACTGGAAGAAACTACACTGGCATCCAAACGGACGCTCTGACCATGTGTAATCTGAGCTGCTTTAGTGCCTGCAATCGATTCAAATGAGCAGTGTGGCATTAAGCATTATCTCAGTAGATACAATCAGCAGCTGGGTGAATGTGAAGGCCTGTCATGTGTTCCCATGCCTACTCAAGAATGCAATACACGGAAATGCATTGCTTTAAAATGCAGAATAACGCAACACGATGCAAGTACTACAATGAGCAGCGATAGAGATGCAACCGAACGCGGCGCAGCTGGCTGACCCTATGCTTTCGCTTCTCCTTCATGATGTCCTTGGTGTCCTGCAACATCTTCTCTTTCCAGAGGTCAAAGAAGTAGGAGGGATCCGTGTAGAACTTGAGGGCCTCCTTGCCGTCATCCCTGAGACAGCCAGCGGGTGGAGAAGCCGTGTCAGAACCCGAGGCTAAATAGGAGCGCTAATGCCACGCGGGATCGCGCTGGCGGGCGGGCGGGCGGCCTTGAGAGACGCGCGGCTGGCAAGGCTTACCCACCTGTACATGGAGAGCTTGCCAAGGGGGGGCGGCTGGTCACAGCTGCTGTAGGTCTCCTGAACCGGAAGTGGAAGGGAGGGCCGAATGAAGAGCTGCTGATCCTGGGTCAGGTTACTGCGGAAGGCCTTGCGGGTGGTGATGGCCTGCAGGGAGACTACACATGGAGAGGGTGGGGTGGGGCAAAACGCAAAGGAATGCGAAAGATTAGGAATAGGAATGCCGGACGGGAACAGAGAGCAGCCTGCAGCCATTTTTGGGGCGACAAACACTGGAAAGATAACGTGATCCTGCGAAACCTTTCACACCCCATTCTCGGGGCCTGGGTGCAGATCGCCGGGAACCACAGCGGGACTCTCACCTTCCTCCTCTTTGGGGTCCAGCTGTGTCACCTTCACCTGCAGCCGATCAACTCGCTCTCCCAGGCTATTAACGCGCAGGGCGAAGTGGCCGGCCTGGACGAAGAGCTCCCCAAAGACGTCCTCAGCATACCTACCTGCGACAGGCAAGGGCCCCGCAGGCCACGTCAGTCTCCCCCTGCTTCTACCTCTCAGCTGTGACCCCCCCCCACCCCCAATATGGCTGGGTCCCACTCACTCAAGCTGCCCAGCTGCCGGATGATGTTGGCCAGTGTGACGTTGGTCACGCATTCCAGCTCACTCTTGATGTTGTTGGGTAGGGTTTGGCGGCACAGGTGCCGAGGCTCGATGTTTCGCGTCACCAGCGGCATGGCGATGGGGTCACGTGATGGGGAGACAGAGGGTCAGCCCACTGCTGATGGGGGGGGGGAGAGAAAAAGATAAAATCAGTGACAGACTGAGTTTAGGAAATGATGGATGTCAAGAGGAAGAAGTCAGAAGAGAACTCTTAAAAGAAAGGCTTACACTCAACGGGTTACGAGGACAAAAATAGACCTGTGTGGGGGTGGGGGTCAAAAGCAGAAGCAAAACTTTACTGCAAAGACAGGAATGCATATCACTGTCTGCAGGACTACAGAGAGATTAAAAAAATAGCTGGGAAAAAAACTGTCCCGAAAAGACAAGGCCGTGGAGTACAGGCAGTTCTCGCCTGACCCAAGTAACACAAACAGATTTCTGTGCAAGTCAAACTTTATGCAAGTCGAATTTAACTTCCCACGCCATTCAAAACACCAAGTAGCCCAAAAACTTCCTAGTAATGGTCGCGCATCCCTCATCACTTAGTACAACACGCTGAAATAAGCACATTCGTGTCAGCAGACAGAGTAACGCAGGATTAAAGAGTTTGTGTTCGAATATAATATAAATTTCATCAGATTAAAAAAGCCAATTGAAATATTTTATTTGTAGCCTATTAAACATCGTGTAGGGACCAAAAAACCTGCGTTCACAGTATAAATTTAACATACAGAACAATTCTGTGTAACGTTCACTATAAAATATAAAGCGTATAATATGTAAAATTGACAAAACATAGGAAGCTCTCAAATCTAACTGAAAATGAACATTAACGCTGGGTGAATTCTACATGCACGCAATTAGGTTGCGCCAAAATAAGCGACATTATTTTATTGACTTTTTTTGATAGGGAAAATAATTAATGCTTGAAGGCGATTATATTAGTACAACAGTCTGCGTCTAAAAGGTTCATTTTTACTCCTAAGCAAAACGATATATGCTTTGGGCGGGGGTCTATACCGACATATTACAGTAAAGGAGGAAAAAATAACAAACGGCTTCCTTTCAAAAGAATATTTTGGAAGAAGCGCATCGTAAAGAGTGAAGCTGCGCCGGAGAGAAGCGGACGCGCGGCTGTGGTTTGGCTCCCTCGCGCGGCGCAGAGGGCCGGGGAGCCCAGCAGCCGGACCGGTACCGGCCCGCATCGTTCCGGGTCACACCAAGCTGACATTAAACGCTGAAAGGGAGCAAAGTTACCGGCCGGGATGAGCCGCCTCTCCTAACAGCACGCAGGGCCCCTTCCCCGTTACTCTTTAACGCACTTATGCGGTATTTCTCGTAAATTACATTCAGACGCAAGCTTCGTAATGTAAGATTACAGTCAAGAAAGGGTGACCAAAGTACCATGTGGGCTAAAAAAAAAACGTCAACAGTCATCTTAGGAAAAAAAGTATTTCGTTTCTTAGCTAGCTTGGGAGCTAAAATGCTAACTGCAGCCAGCGCCCAGACTGATCTCACTCTCGACATGGACTTTCTTAGCTCTCGAAGAACAATCGTATTTCTTTTACCACCATCATCACCATCCCAAGTTAGGGACAGTATGAACATATAACACGAACATTCTTCTTAAACGAGCCCCTCTACTGGAAAAAACTCTTATTCGACCAAAGGTTTCGTTATCTGAACTTTAGCAGGAAGTAAACCGAAAACACCCATAATTATGGAAGCAGCGCCGATAGAAAAAAATCTGACAGGCGTTTTGTTCGAACTACAGCTCTTAATATTTAGATGAGTAGCACAGACACTGAAGGAATCCTACCTTTCCGGGTGAGAAAACTCGCTAACGGTGTGATCCTCGAGTTGTTCACGGACGGTCTGTGCAAACAATCATCTTTAAATTGAGAATTCTTGGCACCGAGGAAAAAAAAGTCTACATTGACCGAAACTAGAAGCTCAAGCAGAAGCGCAGAAGGTCCCAGATTTGCGTACTTTTGATTGGACGCCACAGCAGTTTGGTAGCAATTGATTGGCTGCGAGCACGTCAATTTTGTTCTAGCGTTCGGATATGGAAATGTGGACGTAAATTGCGTAACTCCACCCAAATACCTTGTAAACATCTTCCGTGGCGTTCGTATATTTGATTCAGAATGGAAGTAGGGTGGAGAGTCACGGCATTCCTCAGTGCTGGGCCTGTTGGAGCAAAGTCAGTGGTAGAGTTTGCTGAGCCGTGGCAATATGGCACAACTTCCGCTCAGGTCTCGTAGAAGCTAGTGGGTAAAATACGTCTTTGGAGGGAACCTGATCAGCAGACACAACCACTGTCGTTGACAAGTCTTCCTTTCTTCTTGCGCAGCTGCTCTGAACAAATGTGAACAGCCAGGAATCGCCGCAGATAAGAGCAGTTTAAATACTACCAACCAGAACCCCGTTTAATAAACATCATGGTAAAATGTAATGACGCTGATATCTACGATTACTTTGTAATGGCTCGCTGTAATGCAAATTATGTTTCTATACCAAGTACTACAGGCAAGCAAGATGTTTGCGGTACTTCATATTGAATATATTGAATTAAGACAAAAGATATGACAACTTTTTTTTTTTTTTACTAAAATCTTTATAAATTTCAGATGACTACTACAAAGTGAAACAACGGCAATAAAACAGGATACAATTCTTTAAAAACGTAAATGGCGACTTAAGAGAAGCTTCGGGGTGGCGTTTCAAAGCCTTTTCTTAACGCACTGCGTTGACCGGTGTCACGCAGGTACCGAAAGATGTCGGACACTAGGGTTGCCAACCGTCCCGAATTGTCCGGGACATCCCGCAATATGGGCGCTTTTGATTCGTCGCTTCACTGAAGGACGCGGACAGGCACTGAAGGGACGAATCAAAATCGCCCATATTGCGGGATGTCCCGGACAATTTGGTACGGTTGGCAACCCTATCGGACACATTTCAGCGGGGTCCGGTGGAGACACTGCCTGTCCGCGTCCTTATTTACGGCACCGTAGTTTCTTCTACTTGATCGAAGTCGCAACCTTTCAGTGCTCCAGACGTATGCAACACAACAAAACGCAAGCACAAAGAGGAAAAACGTATTTTCTGGTTTAATTGCAAAAAGAAGAAAAAAGATTCAAGGTCATCCTTCCACATTCAAAGAATCTAGCTTTGCTCTTCTGGGAAAGTTCGTCCTTCTGACTTAATTGGTGAGTGCTTGTATAGTTATGTGACTCAGTCACTCCCGAGCGCCCCCTCAGTTTTGACCCAGGTAAGCGTGTACGTGCTGTGCACCTTTGGCAGTGGGTGCCGCAGGATGGTGTTTCCAGTGCCCGCAGCGCTGTGCAGCAGGCTGAAACCCGCCGCGTCAAGCCCACGGATGGCACTGTACCAGAAGCGCACCACCTCGGTGTCGCTGCCGGCTACCTCGAACCCGGCCCACTGCAGGTGCACTGTGAGGAGCAGCTGCTGGATTCTACCCAGGGTGCCGTCGAGAGCCCAGCTCTCCAGGACACGCCATTCTGCGCTCTCCAGGTCCGCGTTGAGAAAATGAACCTTAACAGAACATGGAGGGGGACAGATGGTCAGATATCTTCAGCGATCAGACATAGGCCAGGATGCAAATGCACAGATGGACACACATTATATAGCTGAGTCAATATTCATTGTAGGCACCCAGTCATGCACACTTTCAGAAATTACACCATGCACAGACTAATTTGCCTGGTGATAATTGTATGATAACGTTTTAATTGTCCAGGTACAAAGTAATGAAGTTAAGTAATTATGAATTTTTAAAAGTAACTGCCCGGATCATCATATTTTTAGCCATCAACTGAGGGCAAACATCTGCCATGTATGAAAGGCAGAAGCCAGTTGTAGAGTTATTTAATGGGCAAAGACATTCCAGACTGGACTTGACTACTTTTTCCAATGAAGTGAAGCTGAGATAAGGGGGAAACAATGACACCTTGTGGAAATGTTAGGCATTAACAGCTTTCGGGACTGATCGGAGTCCAAGTCCCCACTGGAGGGGCTGGAAGCGTGCATGTGTGAGACAGTGGACACTGTTGCCATGGAGGCTCTCTGTGGCACAGAAAGTGTTGCTGAAGCAATGGAGAGTCAGATGGTGAATTTATCACCTCTCTGTGTCCCAGGGCGTCCATGATGGCAGTCAGCCTCCTGGGTAAGCCATTTCCAGGTCTGTTCTGTACCCCTCCTCGGGGCCCCCGCCAGTCAATCCAGATGCGGTGCTGCTGAACCTGGCCTGAAGCAGACTCCCTCCGTAGGCTTGGGTCAAACTGGTGCACCTCACAACCCGCCCACAGCATCTTCTCCACAAAGGCTCTGTCCTTCTGGTCCATGCTGAAGACAGCAGAACAGGTGGAGAAAGTGGAGTAACTGTCCAACAGGTTCTCGCCAGCACAAATTCCTCGTCTGAATGGCCTTGGCCTGGCAAAGAGACGGGAAGCTTCAATTGGTCCAAAAAGTGTGTCTTCATAAATGTGTCAGTATAGGACGACATGCCTGAAGGAGTAGGAGATGCAGGACCGCGGCTGATCCAGCGGCAGCTTCCAGCCATCCGCACACAAGGCCCAAGAGCTGGCCTGGGACTCGCCTGGAAGGAGCACCTGCGAACACTGCACCTTTACAGGGGGACAGAAGGCGAATGTCACTGGATCACCAATGTGTGATAGATGTACACTACATGGCCAAAAGTATGTGGACACCCCTATTAATTAGAGAAGAGAAATTGGCTTATTAAGCTACACCTATTGCTGAAACAGGTGTATAATTGAGCATACGGCCATTCAATCTCCATGAGCAAACATTGGCAGCAGAATGGGTGGTCATACAGAAGAGGGTAGTGACTTTCAACTTGGCACCATCATAGGATGCCATGTCTCCAACGAGTCTGTTTGCCAAGTTTCTGCCCTTCTAGAGATGCTCAGGGGGGTATTCCACAAAGCGGGATTTCCCAGTTAGCTAGATAACTTGAGCCAACTGTCCAATAAGTAGAGGTTAGTGATATTCCTATTGGGTACTTCCTACATTTGGCTTAAGTTATCTGGCTAATGATGAGATACTGCTTTGTGGAATAGCCTCAAGGTCAGCCACAAGTGACGTTATCATGAACTGGAAACACCTGAGAGCGAGTTCACTTACAAACTCACAGTTACGAGACCTGACCACCCAACATCAACGCCCAACCTGAATGGCAGCAAGTCCCAACAGCCAGGCTCCTGTATCTGCTGGACGGCCTTCCCAGAACAGAAGAGGCTTTTATCGCCTCGATGGCCATCCAAACTTATATCAATACCCTTGGTTCTGGAATGAGATCCTGGATAAGCTGGTGTTCGCATATATTTGGCCTTACAGTGTATCGGGCTCTGGTAGGTACATTGAGGTTTGGCTCATCTCCACTGGGGATCAGATTACAGGAGAAACATTACAAAGAGGCAGCAACTTCATCTACCTGTGCAAGCATATTATCTACTGAATCCCATATTCATACCTGTGATAATTCTTTGCATTTATCAGTTTGGAAATCAACTTGGTCATTCCTATACATGCTGTATGGCACTGTTAAAATATTGAAGATAGTAATGAAATACAAAATGAGTCGACACAATTCAGTGTCCCGCAACCCAGACCAGGATAAGTAGTTAGAAGATGTATGGAAGGACAATGTACAGGTATTTTACGCTGGTGCTCTTTGTCGAGTCCATACGCGCAGCTGAAAGACCAGTCCACACATAAGAAGGCATGGTGTCGGATTCTCGGGGGGACTTACCTGCGGCGTGGTGATGTAGGTAACAAACCGCTCCACCTCTGCTGTGAGAGAGGGACTGCTGGCTGCCCAGGGCCACAGCTCCAGCTGCTGCCTGGTGCCCTCCTATAGACAAATAACATGATTGCATGTTGGATTAGCACAACATGCTGCGCAGTGGCTGAGTGTAGGTGAAGAACAATCCCTGAATACACAATGAGCTCTGGCACATGCCTAAATGGATTGTGGACCATATGATAGGGAATTTCTTTTAATGACTATAAAATATTTGTCAGGGTGATTAATGATGATATTTTTAAGACAGAATCCAAATGTTAGCGTAGTGTATTACCATGCTGGCCAAACCCTATGGGCCAGCATGTACAAAAAACACCCAAAATGATCCCTTAAGTTAGCAGACTTGAACAAAAAAAAGAGCTTGACATTTCCATCCTGTCTAGGCTCCCAGCTAGGAAAGTAGCCAGGGCTAAGGTTTGAGGGTCTGGCCCTAATGGAGTCTGATTGATCAAGTTAGTATGATGGTGTACCAATGAGCAAGAGCCCCTCTGCTCCCATACTGCACTTGGGGCTACTCAGCAAGTGCTCTAATGGCCTCTGCTCACGTTTTATATGTTACAGCTGGACCAAACATGTAGCAGAGGATTCTGGGCAAAGTTATGAGGTCACACTTGAAGGTCAAACCACAGAAAATGGAGAGTAAGTACAGCATGATAATTAAAGTGCAAGTCTGAGTGCCTGAATACTTTTGGTCTGTCAGATCTTTTTTCTGGGGGGGGGGGGGGGGGGGTCATTACAGTTCAGAAAAACCAGCCATGGCTGGGTTGGAGGTTGGGACCTTTCTGTCTTCTGTGTCTGTTTCTAGCCCCCACCTGGGGGCATTCGGCGTTTTGAATACCCTGAGAATTATTCTCATTCCTGCCCAACAACTGCACCCCACCCCCAACAGTATGCAGACCCCCCCCCCTTCCCCACCACCTACAACATGTCACCATGGAGATCACCAGCAAGAAAAAGGGGGTGGGTGGGGGAATGACTCACTAGACAAGCCTGAGTCAGAGGATTTTCCCTGGGGGGCTGGGTGTGCACCGAGAGAGAAGCATGAAAAAGGAGAATGGGGAGAGGGGAGAAGATGGTGGGGGACACAAACTGGGTTACACCCTGGGGAAGGAGCCCCAGGAGCCACACCTCCTCGTCACGCAGTGCCTAAGGTGCCTCTGGGTGCCTGTGTGTGGCGGCCCCGCTGGCACCTTCCCCCATTGCCCAGCACTTAGCCAAGGACCAGCTCTGCTCCCATTCCAAGAACATTGTTCCCAGGCTAGTCTGCGTTCCCACACTGGAGCATCAAGCACCACGCGAGCGTGCCCGCTGGCACCTCCCCCATGCCGGGCTCCAGCGACGCGTACCCAGCTGCCACACCTCACCACCATGGCACTCAAAAAGCCATCTAAATGTGCTGTGGGGGCTGTGGCATCATCTGGTTGTATGAGATGCAAAAAAAAAACGTACTGAATAAAGGAACTGGCTAAAATCTGTAGGTTACGTGGGGGCAAGATTGAAAAGAAATTTAAACCTATATGAAACTTGATATGTCTCAGAAACCTTAATCTGTCTTTATACTGTGACACTACCAGTGTAGCATACACTGAGCAACAGTTTTACTCGATGGTAGGACCATCTATAACCCTTGTAGATAGATTGACCAACTTTGTGTAAATGCATTGGTAGTTGCAAATGCTGAGGTAGTCTACTGTTGCAAAATAATGAAAAAAATAAACTTTGCCCTTCAGATGCAATCCATTTTGGTGCGTGACATTAAACATGCTGATTTGTTATTTCGCATCTCGAGACGGATTTGCATTTATACCATGTGCCTTTTATACCAAAGCGAAAGTTCATTTGCGCAGTGGCCGGTTTCTCCATTTGGCGTGGAAACAGAGGGTCGCATCGCTAGCGCTAATTTTAGTTTCAGAATACTGCCGTCTGCTGTTTTGCTGGTTTTTTAACCGACTGGTGAGACTGCTGACGACTGTGCAAGGTGAGGTCCCCATCGGCGCCCGCTGTCACACTGCAGCTGCGCCACAAACGCTTATCGGGTGCCGGATCGCCTGTACTTCCCAGCGCCTGTTATAAATCTCTCAGTACATTCATGTCATCACGAGGCGAGCAGTTGGGAATGTCAGTTAAAACTGCACCTCACACACTGACAGGTTTATACCAGTGTTGGGTTGTGCAAGGCTGGTCCTGTGCCCTGTGTTGTTTTATGAATGAGTGCTATGAATGTTGTATGTGTCATTTACCTGCCATGGGGTTTCTTCGTTCTGGGCATCATACTCGTGTGGACCGGACGCCCCTCGGGGCCCCTCCTCCTCGTCCCAGAGCTCGGGGCCTCCGTTATCGGCGTTTCGGGAGTTGACGCTGCCATCCGGTAAAGACAGACTCCGGCCGCTCTCGATGCTAATGATAGTGAAGGCGAACTCCTGGGAGGAGTCGTCGCGATGAGTCCCAGGCAATTTCACTCCGACCAAAATCTGCAGGACCAGGAGCAGTGGTATGATCAGCAGGCAGAGCCGCGGGAGAAGGCGGCGCAGACCAGTGCTGCCGGCTCGCATGGTCCTGTCGCACAGCAGACCATAGCGTTGTATCGCCTCGGATAAAGCAGTCTGCTGGAGCCTGGACCTTATCCGGGCGTGGGAGTGGGACGGCACTGTTATCTGCAACTTTCCAAACGGACACGGCGCCCCTCCTCCCTTTCCTTCCCTTTCATTCCCAGGGCAAGAGGTGAAATAGTTACATTCTGTCAACCGATGGGCCTGAAAGCCAGTCACCACATTGTTGGAATAACCATAACTTTGTGGCCGTTTAACGCCTTTCCAATATTCAGCTAAGTTTTAAGTATGATTTTTTAAACCCTTCAACGTTGCTAGTACTCCAGCGCCAAATCCAGTTTGTTATACAAATCAAAATCAACATCGACTACAGAAAGGCAATCTTCCAAAACTATGGGTGGTTCAAATCAATCAGCTGAGAAGCGCTCCCCGTCGCCGCGAGGCAACCCCAGGATATGCGGGGTTATAACCATTATGAGACAATTAATCAAACTACCTAGTGCCGCTCGCTATAGCCATGCAGTGAATACGCCCCTTAATACGCCTCATTCGAGCCGATGGCTGCATGGCATATCTACCTTTAAGATTATTATGTGGTCCAAAAAAATGCCATCTTAGTGAACGGATTCGTCGCGTGTCAGCTACTTTACGGAGATATGATTTGGTTAGGTGCTGTTGTTGATAATGCAGAAAATCAAAGCATTAGGCCTACCAGACAAGCAAATGTTATCTGTATTGATTTATGAGCGCCCTGGTAAGATGTTAGGCTATGGTTAATCCATTCAAAATGTGTAGGTTAAGCTGTTTAACTTTGAGGTAACCACGTAGTTTTCACTTTGCACAAGAAGAATGGAATGCGGTAAAAAAAAAAAAAAAAGTTGGCTCGGGTGTCCCCTGGATTAAGCGCTGGAGTTTCGTGGGTCAGACAGCAGGTGGCAGACTAACGTAATGGTCGCATTTAATGCGAACTGCGAAGCCGCGGGACGCCGTGGTTACCGCAGATTGTCACTGTGTAAGAATCGGTTTCAGGACTGAAACTCAGATTAAACCTTAAATAGAAAAGAGCTTTAGCATTTCAACAACTTCATGCGGTCTTTCTTTTGAATACAAAAGCTAACAGAACGCACAGTGATTGCTAATTATACCAATGAAAAATAAAGCAATGGGTACGATGGAAGTGCTACAAACTGAAGAGTTCAACGGATGCAGCAGATAGGTACCATGGCTGCTTCTCTCCACTCGCGTGTCCTCGGCTGAACTCGGGCTCTGCGCGCGCTCATTATTATGTCTGACGCCAACAGAACAGAAGTGCCGCGTTCCATCTGCCTGAGCGGCGCGTTCTCGGCCAGAATACTAACGAGCGCTCGAAGTCCAAAATCACTGCCTATCTCCATGCACCTCGCCAGTGAATCAAGGCAATCAATACGCCGCCACGCAGCGGTGCCCGCCAATATGCGCGTGAACGGCACGCAGAGAGACCGGCGTCGGTACCGCTCTGTGCCCGTGACCGAAACGGGACGTGCGCTACATGATGTCGGACTTTGCAGTTTTTACAGAAATATCTAACATTGACTGTGCATTAACAATCTGATACAGAATATTACTGCGCTTAGCTGTCAACTGGTTTAATTTGAATGACCTTAAGGTGAGTGAATGTTTTTTTTTTTTTTTTTAATCTGTCAAGTTTTATTTGTAAATTAACGGGAATATTTTAATGTCAAACATCAACAAGGTAAGGGTTGATAAAAGGCTGGCTGTTAAAGTCAGTGTCGGGTTTCACGGTTTACCTTTAATTTCATCTCAAACGGGGTTAGGCAGTGAAATAACATTTTATACATTTATCCAACTCGGTTATCCAGTGAGCACTTTAGCCATGGCAGTAGGATTTTAAAAAACATCTTTATTTCAGAGTAACTGTTCCTTTGAAGCCACAGGCTCTGTGTCCCACACTGTCCCAGCGGACTCACCCAGAGGCTATGAAGACTTTTGGTGACGGTAGTGCTAGATGCCACCTATATCCTCATTCCCCTGCAGAGAAGAGCCTTTGGTAATTGCAGAGATAGACCTGCTCCTTTCAACTTTCTGAGATTCAAATGAGTTAAAGCTACATATGCATTTCCAGATTCAGGGAAAAGCACAGAAGTACGTCAATGTTTTTCTACATGAAGATGATCTCCAGGTCTTGCTCCATGACACAGTGAAGTCACCCCCATGTGTGTTTGGATGACCGCAGACGGTAAATATTGGGCTCTTATTAAACCCAGTGAAAGGGTAGAGTCTCCATGGAGAGTTAAACAGTGAATAGCGTGAAAGGCATAGACCCCCCCCCCCAAAGTAATCTCAGACCAGGCATGGATTAGCAATGGTCAGAACCAAATGTGTATTTAAATATTTGCACCTCAGGGATATGATATGTAACAGACAGATACAATATTCCATCACACAAATCACCGTACAACACAGTTAGGAGACCGGGAAGAAGAAACAGAGATAAGAGTAAAAGAAAATCAGAGAAGGAAAAGAAGAGGAGAAGGCAGTCCAGTCCACACCCTGAGATCCAGAACTCGACACTCTCATCGGACCGGAACCACGGACCCGCTCTCTCTCTCCACGCCCCGCACGAACAGGGGTATGTACACGTACACAAGTCTGATTCTTTGGGGTGAGCACATGATATTTAGTGTCTTTTTTGTTCTCTTTTAAGAAAACATACCAAACAAACGAACAAACAAAATCTACAGGGTGAGACCATGCCGTAGTTAACGTCACAGAAAGCACAGGAGAAGGGCTCGCGAGGTTGGGGAGGGGGCTGGGGGTGAGAGCCAGAGTGTAACCCCTCAGCCACTGCAGGGGCTCAGTTATCTACATTAGCATACACCAGTGTCTGCCCAAACTGGTTCGAGCAGCTCAGCTCTGCACAGTAAAACGCAAAGCCTTTCAGTGCATATTTCACATTACTGTAAGAACATCACCATTTTGTTGTATTTTTTTCCCCTCCTTGCCCTTGTTTCCAAAGTCTATGTACAGATGCTGGTATCGTATGAGAGCTGTAAGAGTGTGCAGGAGCCTCGCGGGGGGAGGCATCGCTGGTTGCTAGGTGGCAGAAGCGGTTAGGGGAGGTGAGGTCGTCGATCATTCGGAGAGCGTGACTGGAGATGGTGTCGAGACTGTAAGAGGAGAGCAGAGACAGCAACGCCGGTCACTATTTTTCGGTAGTTGTTTCTTTGAGTCATTAAAATGTCAGATCAGCTGTGGAGGAGAGAATAAAACTGTGTATTGACTGAAAAAAGAGAGCAGAAAAGACTGTAGTGATCTGCAGGGTGACAGAGGCGTGGGGTGGGGGCTTTGACACACCTGGACTGCATCTGTGGAGACAGGCTCAGTGTCCTCATAGTTAGGGTCTTTGTGTCCCCTCGATCAGACCTGTCAATCCTTTGTCATTTTTGGCTCCTCCTCTTTTCTCTACTGCCCCATCTCATGTCCCCACCCCCTGTCAGGATGATCCCCCTCCCCCAGTCACAGAGGTTACATGTGTGTCTGTGTGCGCTCTGCCCCGCATGTGGACAGTGTGTGGAGTCACAGTCTCTGGACGACGGGGTATGAGTGTGGTGTGCTACAAGCTGTGTGTTTATGTCCATGTGGTGTGACCGTGCGTGTGTGCGTCATCATTTCTTGATTGTCACTGCTGGGGCACGCTGAAGTGTGTCCATTAAGAAGAAAATCATGTGTCGACGGTTGTCACATAACATTGCCACCATTGTTAATATATTTAAAAAGTTTTTCAAGAAGTCATTCTCCTTTAAAAAAAAAGTAAAAAATCTGAAAAAGCATGAGATGGACTGCACTGGCACCTAGAGAGAGTGAAAAGGAGAGAGAAAGAGAGAGAGTACAGTCGGTTATTAAAGGTTCCCTCTTCCAGTCATGAGCTTAGAAACACTCTTGGGCCATGATAACTTGGACACATGAGACGATGGCTCCTCCTTTATCAAAGACGTGCTCTCGCTGCAGTCCTACCTGCGGCCTGCTCACCCGACGGTGGCCTACAGACTGGTGACGGTGAAGCCGTCCTCTGCAGGCTGGTCCAGCAGCTGGCACAGGACCCCACCCCGGGCTGGTTGGGGAGGGTAGCGCTGAGGCATGGTGGGGTAATTGTCAGGGTGCAGGGTGAAGCCCATGTCCTCGGGCAGGGGGGAGGAGTCCAGAGTGACTGTAGCACAGGAGGACGAGGAGGAACCACGATGGAGAGGGATGGGGTAGGGCGAGTGCGGGGGAGGGCCCGCCCTGAGGCCCGAACTCCCCGCCTGGCTCAGCTCTCTTTTGTCAGTCCGTCCGTGGGGGGGCAGAGTGGCACCAGAGGGGCGCTCAGAGTCATAGCTCTGTGGGCTGCTGGCCAGTGACCCCCCCTGGCCATACCAGCAGGGGGAGCCACAGTAGCTGGGAGAGTCATAATGCTGGAAGTCCTTGCTGGGGGCCCGGTGAGGGCTCTGGGCCGCACTGCAGGAGGACAGGAGCCGGGGAGTAGGGGAGCAACTGGGTGAGAATGTTCGTGGAGGTACGGAGTAGGCAGGGGGGGGTGCCGGCTTCGGGTAGGGCTTCAGCGCCTCAGGACAAGGGGACAAGGAAGCCGTCTCTCCTGGGAAGAGCTGGGAGAAACGCTCATCAGAGGACGGGGTGGATGGGTGGACGGAGTAGGGGCTAGAGTATTCGCAGGCATCCAGCCCGAATCCCTGCGTCTGCGAGGGCAGTGGCGACAGGCTGCTGCTGTCTCCGCTGTAGTAGTCCAGCGTGTCCTGGAATAGTGCTGTCCCACCAGGCTGCGCCGCCGGCGTGGGGGGCTTCTGGACTTTCGGCTTCCCCGATGGGGCTCTTTCACGCTGACAGGAAGAGAAGCCGCCCCTGCCTCGCGTCCCGCGGGGGGCCCGGGCTGCCATCGGGCTACGCTTGGGCCCTGGGCCAGGCGAAGAGGAGCTGGAGGGTGACGCCGGCGGGAAATTCAGCGCACAGCCCTCTCGGTCTGCCTGTGACTCTGTGCGTTTCCGCCGTCCTCGGCCTGGTTTTGTGCCGCCCTGGAACAGCACACTCTGGCTCCAGTTGTAGGAGGGTCCCGCCGAGTTCTCATGCCAGTCCAACATGAGTTTCTCTAGGCTGGACAAACTGGACTGGCTCTCAGCTGCAGGCAGGGTGTCCCGTGGACGGTATCCACTAGCCCCTCCCCCCATGCTGACACCGGTGGGCCCTAGGTGTGAGGAGTCAGAGGAGGACTCGGAGAGCGTCTCAGAGAAGGACCTCTGTTTTGCCTTTTGTGGTGTGTAGTTTGAAATATCCAGGATGTCTTTGGACTCGTTGGTGCCTCCGGTGCAGTAGTCGCTGTAGGCATGGTATTGGTGGGGCCCAAAGCTGTCAGGACCCCAGCCTTGGTAGCCCTGTCTATATCCCCACTGAGAGGAGGGATACTGCTTGCAGCTGTCTGGGGGCGACGAAGAAGAGAAGGGACTCGTCTTTGCCATTGTCATGTAACTGCCACCAGGAGAGGCAGGCCCAGTCATGTGCCCAGATTCCCCTCGTAATAAGGCAGAATGAGCTGACCCGGGGTAGCCGCCATAGCTTCGTTTGACAGGCGTCTGAGATGGCTGAAAGCCAGAGTACCCCATGTGACACTGGCCAGCGGGGGAGGTCGAGGGACCTTTGCCCATCCCTGCACCATAGGGAAAGCTGCAGTCACTTAGCCTCTGCTGCTGTGGCAGTAATGCAGTGCCACTGCCTGTGGACTGCTGACCACTGCCATAGCCAGAGGGGAATGAGGAGAAGCCTGAAGAGGAAGGGTGTGGCGAGCTGGGGGAGCGTGACAGCGAAAGGGCTGGGGGCATGGATTTTGGGAAGGAGTTAGTTGGGGAGGTCTCTGCCATGCTGTATCCATACGGGGGGCGGGCCGCTGTGCACGGCTGGCCCTGAAGTGGGCTGTCACTGGCTGGGCTGTGGCTTTTCAGTGCCTTTTTGGGGAAGGCAGGAGACCAGCGCTGGCCCTGCCCGGGACTGCTGGACTCATATCCTGGGGTCAGTTTACGGGAGTCTGTGCGAGAGGCGGGGCTAGACATAGAGATGTCCAGTAGATCCGAGGAATCATCAGAGTCCAAGAGAGACCGAAAATACCCTGCAAAGAGCCCCTGGGCCTCCTCGCCCGCTCCACTTACCCCTCGATTGGGGTAGAACCCTTTGCCCATATCGCAGGGAGGAAAGCGACCGCGGGGGGACGGGCATCCCTGATAATTTGTGCCCCGATCCCTGTCACTGGGGATCTCCTGCCCTCCTCCTTTACCCCCCCAGCTCCCCCCGTTGGACCACTCCTGCTCCTGCTGACCCTGCTTCAGCACCCCATTCTTGCGTGGCCGGCGCTTGCGGACTCCCTTCTCCCCTGGTGCCAGGCTGCCCGGGTCCATCCCCAAGAAAGCAGCTCTGCTCAGGCCACCCGCCATCCCCTTGCCCCGTTTACGGGGCTGTCCGGGCTCAGCGGGAGGCACTTTTCGCTTCTTTCCAATGGTTTCGAAGAAATCACTGAAGGAGCTCTTAAAGGCCTCGCCGGAGCCAGCTGCCCCACCACCCCGGCCACCCATGCAGCCAGCCCGTCCCCCCCTGCGGCGGAAGCCGGTGAGCCTGTGCAGCAGTGTGGAGATACCCGGATTCTCTGGGGGCGTGTGGAAGGACTCAGGCTCGCTGGGTGTCCAGCAGCGAGGCGGAGAGCAGCGCCCTGTGGCAGGGGGCTGCCTGTTCAGAAAGGCCAGCTTGGAGAGCACGTCTCCATACTCCATTTTGACGTCATTGGTGTCAGCTACGTACGAAGGCTGAGGGGAGGGCAGCTTGACTCTCCGTCGCCGGCGTGGTTTCTTGGGCTCCCCAGAGAGCGCAGTGCTGACCCGCGCCTCGCGTAGATCTGGCTGGCCTGGCACGATTTGCTTCGGAGGGCGCCCACGCCGGCGCTTTAGGATGACGGGAAGTTCCCCGGGGGGAAACATGACCATCACGCTCTTGCCATTGTTCTTCATCTTCAGCAGGGCAGTTGGCTCACGGGGAGCCCCTGCCACACCGTCACCCATGCCTTGCCCTTCTCCGCCTTCCCCTCCAAGCCCCCCGCTGCCATCTTGTCCCATTGGCAAACTCGGTGGCTCCAGGGAGGAGATCTTGTAGCTCTTCTGTCGGCGGCTAAGATTGATGGGAATGCGGGCCACCTTCACCACGATTTTGCGCATGCCCACACAGCGTCCCCGGCGACGCCCCCGGCAGGACAGGGGCCCTGTGGCTTGGACAGGCTCCAGTGTCTCAGCACAGAACTCTATACTGTGGTGAGACATTGACAAAAGGTCACTAGACATGCTGGCCTCGCTGGACTGATAGGGCTCGCCCCTGCGACTGAACCCTGGACCCTCTACTCTACAGCTCCTGTCATTTTCTCCTGCTCCATCACCCTCTCTTTCCTCCTTCTTACCCTCGTCTTCCATCGTCCGACGCAAACGGGACGATTTGCGCAGTCGGCAGGGGAAACGTGGCCGCCCTGAGCTGCGCAGTGCGTACTTCCGCTCGCCCTCAACGGGGGTTGGAATGATGGGAGCGGCTTGTATGGGGGACGCCATCAGAACCGGGGCAGACGCTGCAGGGCTTAGTGGGGGCTCGGGGTCTGGCTCCCTCTGGTGGGGGCTAAGAGGACTGGCTGGGCAGTAATGAGGGGTACACGGCTGGATGGAGGCTGTGCAGATGTCGGACTGATCAGCTCCCGTAAGAGCCAATGGGGACATGGAAGCCAGTTGGTCTGTCACAGATTCGGTCTCCACCTCCATCCGGAGGTCTGGGTGTGCTTGCGGTAAGGTGCCCAACTGCTGGTGCACCTGCAGAAGTTCTGGCTGGGGCTTGCCGTGTTCCTCCTGCCCTTCCTCATCCAGGGGCTCTGGCTGCCGGCGTCTCCTTGCCCCGATGCGGGGCCGTTTGTGCAGCCGGTCCTCGGGGCTGCGCAGCCCATTAGCAAGTGACGGGGAGGAGAAGAAGCTGTAGTGGATGGAAGCCCCCGAGCCGGCCCCTGGGGGAGGTGTCCCTGCGCTCCCAGCATGCCCCTCGTGGCTCTCCCAAGGCGCTGGAGTCTCCAGTTCCAGGCAGTCTTCTTCGGCCAGGGCCCCGCACCCAAGGCGCACGCCCGCCGAGCGTAGCCGCCCTGACAGCCGGCTCATGGGCGTGTCACTGTCACCGAGCACCACCCCGGGACACCGTGGGCTGCTCAGGACCCCAACTCAACCCGGTGCCTTGTACTTTTCTGGGGGTCTGCGGTCTCACTGACTGCTTCCTCACTCTCTGTGACTGTGCCTGCGTTCTGTAACCTACTGTCCTTCTAAGTGTTCTCCTGTCCGTGCTGCCCAGCTGAATGACTCGATTTTGCCGTTCCTCTTGAATGTGTCTTGGCTGGTTCCTCGATCTTCCTCCTGAGCAGGAAAGGCCCAGGGGAAATGGCCGCACACCTCCTCAGGCTCCTGCTAATGCCCGGACTCTCCGGAGTCTAGCGAGCAAAAACGTGGATCTGCATGTGAAAGCAAAGAGAGAACAAGACATCGCATCAGACCTGCTCTCAGTCAGAACGAGGACCAGAATGCACATAAATATCAATAATGAGTGTGACTGCCACAGGCTCAGGCAACAATCGCATACCAAGAATATTCACATGCATGCATAACTCATTTTTCAGTGTTTATTACACAAACAATGTTTGACGTGATAATGACATCACTGGAAGAATGTCATGCACTTCTAGAGCAGGTGCCACAGCCTCACAGCTGCAGGAGAATTCTTCAGGAGGACTTACCTCGTCCGTTACGGTGGCTGCCATTGTACTGGATGCTCCTGGGGACAAGGGCAACACAATGAGCCACATGTTGTACATATCTCACCGGAGACACCAAGTACAAGTCAATTCAGTAAAAACACACAATGATATGCTAACAAAACGGCAACAGATGCATTGAAAAGGGTTATCTCTGAGGTAACTCTTTTGTGCACGTGACAGAGATATGGCATACAGTTGGCTAAATACTTTTTACGCAATGGGCTTTGAGACAGCTATAAGCTTGCTTACCACTTCTGGATCCATATTACAGTGGTACCTCGGTTCTCAAAATTAATCCGTTCTGGACTTCAGATTGAACCCTAAAAAGTTCGAGTTCTGATCGAACTTTACCTATACGAAATAATGGAAAACCAATTCATTGGTTCAATTAGGTCAGTGTTCAGAGTTCGACTTCTGATATTCAGATCAAGTTCTAGGTCAAACTGGTTTGTTCGACTTATATTGTGATATATTGATATATTGAGTTCGAGAACTGAGGTACCACTGCACTTCGAAAATCATCTATAATCTTAAGTTTATACCCTGTGCTGTAAAAATATGATGAATTATGTAGGATTCAGAATACTGAAATCAAATGATACCTATGAGCATCTTTCCTCTGATGTTGTCATACCATGTCAAGTATTAATTTCTGGAGTTTAAATTTGACAACAAAAAGAAATAATTTTACTATGTATCACGGCTTGGGCTGGAATTGCATTCAAATGAGCGATGTCTCTGCTGGCTTTGCCACAAACCCCCTCCCTATTTCTGTCACAATCCCCCCAGTCATTAATTACTATGGGATTGACTCACTGCTGTCATGTGTCCAGGTGGCCAATTGGCTCTGACTATATAAAAGTCAACAGCTGATGACCAACTTGAATACATTTTGGGGCATACAAGCCATGTGGTCATGTGATGTTTCACACCCCTCTGAGGGAGGTGGAGTCACACAGATGTGAAGGAAAGCAATAATCGTGTGTCCCGCAGATAAAACAACGAAGCAAGGTAAACTGGACTGCTTACAACAGCTAGGTAGCATCAACAGGGGTCACACTGCAGAGAACAAAACACCTAAATAAACAAAGAATAAACAGAAAGGAATTGCTCTGAAATCTAAGAATGTCTTGGGGAACAATCAGAAAGGAGCTGCTGTGGGGTGAAACTGCAACTCTCAGCTTCTGTGAGAAGCATCAGACGCTGAGGTGTTAGAAGCTACCAGTGACACTGAAATAAACCAAGGCATCAGCTCTTGACTGCAGATGCTGAAGCAGAATCGAGTCAATTAGCCTCCGCAAATGAAAGCTTAGTGGATGAAGTGTTTGTGTCTCACCTGCTGAAAGAGCTGTCTGTACTCACTTCTTAGTGTTTACCAACCAGCAATGGCTACCGGCCTTAGAAACATCCAGTATCAATCTTCTATAATGGGTAATATACAACAGGGACTTGGAAGCCTGCAATTTACCCCAAGAGGTTTAGGGTGTAGGGTAGAGGAACGCCATGGACAGTCCGTCCCTGACCAATATGTAAAATACCACAAAATTTCATTTTTTAATATTCTGAAACCTTGAACTTCATTCAAAGCCTCAGTGTGCAACCGACTCTGCAACCTTTACACCTACACATACAAATAAGGCAAACCAATCGCTAAATATTCAAACTCCTTTTTGATGTGTTCAAAAGTATTTTCTGGCTGTATGAACATGTCTGACTCAATAAATTAGATTTCACGGTACACTTATTTGTAATTTGCCTAAATCTGTTGTTTTACAAACACTTAAAGCTAACTGACATATCACATTTTCCTTCTTGGAAATGCACCACCTGTTTCCCAGATTGAGAATCCGTTCCTCCTAATGCAACAAGAAGGTGATCTCTCCTGGCCAATGCTGGAAAATGCAATTTCATTGATGATCGCAATTTGCTCCAGCAAATATCTATGGTCCACTGGCAATTCCACCGCAGCTCAAACTGCGTCAAACACACCTTGGCTCTCGTCGATATGCTCATCTGACCTCTATTTAAATGTAGGCTACCAGTGCCAGACATACTTGGATAACAGATTGTCATAAAAGAGTAAAATATTAAGTAGATTATAATAAATACTTGTATTAATATCATCTATTATAAAGATTACGCAGCAGACACTCTTAGTTATGTAAGGCAATGCTCACGAGACACTGCTTCAAGTCTTAATTTGTCGTAGACAAACTGTGAAAACATTTCCAAATGCGTATGATCTAGCTGTCACCTGTGTCTCCGAAGAGCAGCAGTGTGGATAATTAAACACACACTGAGCCCAGTGCAGGTGGCTCAGGCCCAGAATGGTGGACGTCCTCGCAGATGCTCCTGAGCCCTTCCCCGGAGCGGCCCTCTGTGCTGCTGACAGCGGAGCCGGCGTGCACCATAAAAGCACCGCGCCTTTGTAATCCCTGCCATGCTACCTAGTAACAGTCTTAGCAACAAGGGAGTGAAGTACAGCCGGCTACAGCAGGGGTGGCAGATCTTAATGGCGCAGAGGCGCGGGATGTGCTGTTTTTGGGTTACTGAATAAATTATTTGATAGCGGGGCACCCTGCCCTGTGTTCAGGCATCCGCCCGGTGGCAATCCGAGATCCCAGGAGCAGGGGTGGGGTGCCTGAAGTCACATTATGGGGGGGGGCAGTACAGCTCACAGGAAGACATGGGGCGGGGGCACGCTAGCCTCACACCTTCAGGGTGTCAGGGGCTCTGAATCCTGCTTATGGTGTGTGTTCCTTCCAAGAGTCAAGGATGATGTGGTTCGCTGAAATGGTGCGTCTGAAGTGGCTGCAGTGACTGTAGGCTGCAGGGTAGGGGACACTGGCAAGCCGTTTTAGCTTCAATTAATTTCTAGAGGATATCACAAATTCAATTCAACTGGATAGAATGCAAATTCTTGATATCACAAATTCAATTCAATTAGATAGAATGCAAATTCTTGAGGCAGTATCAGAAATTCAATTGGATTTTCATCTAGTTATAATTGACTTCCTGATATCAGGATTTAGCATTTTAACTAGTTAAAATTCCAACTCCCACTGAAATGAATGAGAAAAGTGTTTTGAATCTTACTAGCTAAAATAGAATTTCTGATATCAAAGACTAACTAGTCAAAGCTGAATTCCTGATATCAAGAATTTGCAATCTAATAAGTTAGAAGTGAATTTGCGATATCCTATAGAAATTAGTTAAAGCTAAAATGGCTGGCTGTATTGGACTGGCATTGCATCGTGTGCCCCCCCCCCCCCCCAGACTTGTGCCCTGTGCTGCCTGGGATAGACTGAGCCCCCCCCAGCTCCCCAGAAGCGATTATGGGAAGTAGAGAAATGCATTATCATTTCCTGCGACCCTGGCTGAAATCGCCGGTTAGGAGACAGATGGATGGATGGATGGTTAGGGGTAAGCAGAAATTCCAGATAACTACTGTTTTAATAGACCTTAAGAGCAATACATCACCTGCAGCTTGCATCCAGACCCTCTGAGTGTATTTCAGGAAAGCTAGATGATTGTCACACCCCCTGCTGGCTGATGCATGTATTAAAAGGTGCTATCCCCAGCATGCTGCTATGTGTTTTGCATTTGCAGGTCTGAGTAAACTAACTGGGATGGAAAAGTTCATTCAGGTGGCGCCGTACTGAAGAGGCTGGATGCGAGACCAAAGGAATAATTCCCAAGAGATGCGTGTCATCAACAAAAACAGCCATTTCTACAGATGAGCTTATACTTATAATTAAATGTTTAAATGATTGAGATTTGAAAAAGCATTAAGAAGCTATAATTTAAATAAAAATCTTCAGTTTTTCTAATGGCGCCACTTGATCCAGGAATCGCATTTCAGGTCACCTAGTGTCTGATTAATTTTCCGGACGTGTGTGTAGGAGTGGAAAGTAAACAGTCAGAGGTCTGCGCTGCTTTCTGATTAAATACCAGTGTGTCATTCTGGGAGAGGTGTTTTCTTAGCACTGTCTTTGTTTGAGCACTTTGCACATATATTTTACTGTAATTAAAAGACACTCGCAGCGAGCAGCAAGTACCTCATTGCACTAATGATGCAAAGGTTGTGGGTTCAAATCCCAAAAAAGCCACATAAATTGTAACCATTCTACTCTAAAGGCAGCAGGTTTACTGGAACTTTGGGTTTTTACTGGGCTGTGGCATGCAGAGCTCTAGGAGGAGGGACTCCAAAGTCCAACGTGTGGCCCATCAGCCCAGCTTTGGGGGCACACACTCCCTGGTCATTGCCACATGGGCCATCCTGCTCCCCAGTGTCACTAAATACCCCTGCTTCAGGAGGGAGAAAAAAAATGTCGAAAAATTAGACTATTATTTACCTAGTTATTTTGTCACTACTAGGAAGCTTAATCACTGTTTTCATGTCTATGTAAATTCCCCATCTGTTTAGCCAACACTTGCTCCCCAGCACATCCATTGTAGAGACTGATAGCGCCGCGGAGGACCTCGTCCATTTCAGCTAAAGGGGCTTCTAGAAATTTCAGCCATCTTAACAGTTTTATGTTCTTTGTTTATTTATACATGTAATCATCCAGTGCCAGTAAGCACAGACTGAGCGTAGAATGCATTGTTTTCAAAAGTGAAGAACACACTGAGGTTTCATTCATCCAGTCTTTGGAACCATTTATACTGAAACTAGATCTGTTTGCTTGCCAGTTCTAACACCCCCCCCCCTCCGCCCCCCCCCCCCCC
>JAABNY020000046.1:16193547-16204289 GCA_015164015.2 Brevimyrus niger
GGGGGTGGGCGCCGGGGGGGGGCGCACGGGGGGGGGGGGAAAAAAAAGGGGGGGGGGGGGGCGGGGGGGGGGGGGGGGGGGGGGGGGGGGGGGGGGGGGGCCTTGTCTGCAGACGAATAAATGGTTAATGGTGACACCCCCGAGCTGTGATCACTGTGGAGGCGAGAGCTTCTCAGTGTCTCACAGGGAGATCGATCTTTTGGATCCTTCCCTTGCGGGTAAAATCTTCATGAAAGCCCCTACTCCTCCGCCCCATAACACACGGATATGTTCGCCCTCCAGAAGAATTGACTTTCTCACGACTCCTGGTAAAGCCTAGTTAGTTGCTCGTTTAGTTGGTGCTCATAATGCTCTGCTACTGAGCTGGACTATTTTAGCATAAAACCCACACTCCAGCAGCAACAAGAAATTAACAGAAATAAACATCACATACAAAATGCCCGCTAAATTGAAAGCAACAAACCTGCGACTGAAAACAGCTATTCACAACTGTACAGTAGCACTGTGGACCACAAGCTTGCAGACCTGAGGACATATACCTTCCATGTCCCACCAGAAATATTACGGAGGAGAGAGGGAGAGGAGGTGCCAACACCTTCTGTGTTCTTGGGCTCCATCATCGTTTGAAATGTTGCCCGAATTGACCTGCTTCTGATGAGCGGATTTCAGAAAGCGCTCCAGGCTAAACATACATTGTCATGCCTCTGGGCGACTGACCCGAGACGCCGCATTTGACTGTGCGACCCAAGCTTAACACTTTTGCATGCAAACACTGAAACCACCCTGGACCTGTGTGCGCGCACACACACCCACACACACACAGCAACCCCGCGACCCCCCTCCCCCCACAAAGTGTGACAACACCCTCACCGACGTCATCCCACCAGCTTTGGCTCATAATGTACAAACAACTCACAGACCAAATTTGGATTTTCCTTTAACATCTGAGTAGAAACAAACCTGAAGGAAACCACACCAAAATATCTAAGTGGAGCATGAAGAATTTGCCAGGATCCACCCTCGTTTGCTGAGGCCTGGGCGTAGGTCAGCTGTCACTACGGGGTGCTTGGAGGGGGGGGGGGGCAGCAGGGGGCCGGCAGTGAGAAAATGAGGTCTGGAAAGAGTGACTGGGAGACTGATGGGGGACAAGAGCGGGACAAATGGAACAAGCAGGGGTCAGGAGCGGGACGAGGGGGGGACAGGAGTGGAACAGCAGCAGGACAGGAGGAGGAACAGGAGCAAGACAGGCAGAGGAACAGGAGCAGGACAGACAGAGGGACAGGGTTGGATCAGGAGCAGGACAGGCGGGGGGACAGGAGTGGAACAGGAGCTAGACAGCCGGGGGGACAGGAGTGGAACAGGAGCAGGACAGGCGGAGGGACAGGAGCAGGACAGGCGGAGGAACAGGAGCAAGACAGGCAGAGGAACAGGAGCAGGACAGGCGGAGGAACAGGGTTGGATCAGGAGCAGGACAGGCGGAGGGACAGGAGTTGACCAGGAGCAGGACAGGCAGGGGGACAGGACTGGAACAGGAGCAAACTCTACTGTGGGAGCTGTGAATGAGGAGTTTGAAGACTGTGGCTCCTCAGCTGTGATCCCAGGACAACCCAGGCAGAGCTTAAAAATCACATAGGACTGAGTATTTAACTGAGTTTGGATCACAACTTCTGATATACACGTGAATTGTATGATGTGTTTTAAGGTTAAATACATTGCAATCATTGAACATTGTATGAAATTACTTGTTTTTTCTTGTTTTAGGCATATTATTTCAACTAAACATTTAAGTAACTGGTCAGGAGATGATCCTACACGATAGGTGAGCATTTTCCATCCCGCTGAGAACCACATCCCATTTATTAAAGTCAATGTAAAAGTGCTGTTCTTGCTGAATGATGTCAGATCGCGAGCTGCAGGGCAGTGGTAACTGAAGCAGTGTCACAGTGAGCCTCTCTGAGGGGCTGCGACCTAAGCGGCGCAGGCGAAAAGCCAGACCACCAAGCCGCAGGTCTGTCTCATTAAAATAGAACTGCACATTGTAGCCACAGCTGGGTCTCTCACTACGCTTGGACAGGTACTCCTGCTGGGGGGGTTACAGGCACAATGGGGGGGGGGGGGGCATACTCACCAGGTTCCTGAGCCTCACCGTCAGATCATCTGTCCTCCAGCATTCCTCTGGGCAGCAGCACCTAGGGACACAGGGGACATGGAGGGACTGAGTCAGGCCACAGGCTTGGGACAGGGACGGTATGGTGGCTTGGCCACGCTCATGCCGCATCAGCCCGGCCAGGCGATGGCGATAGCGTGCGGTGTGAGTGCAGAGGAGAGGCTGCATAATGGCAGACAGCTGGCCAGTCCCTGCAGAGAAGAGCACCCCCGCCATGTCACACAAAGCCGGCAGACTTCCCCTTTCAGCACCCAGAGGCAAATACTGTAGCAGCCAGGCAAACACCCACCATGTGGGGGGGAGGGTGGCCAATGTGTCAGCGGAGGGGGGGGAGATTGACACACAGTATTTTTTTTCTGCTGTATTTCTACATGAATGATCGCATGTAGAAATTCTCTCTCCTACATGCATATAAACACACACACACACACACACACACACACACACTGCCCCCTTCCTCTTATTGTCAGTTCCCTCCTCCTTCTATCTTTCTCCATCAGGGGAACAACAGGAAGTCGGCTCTGGGGCCTTTTCCTGTCCGCCCTTCTGATGCCCCCCCCGCCTCCCAAGCCTTTTCCTGGAGGCCGACGGGGCCCAAGGACAGAGGGGCCATCAAATCTGCGCAGCTGTAAAACCCCTCAGGTCCAACCAGGGCTGTGGGCTTTACCCCTCGGGATGCTTCCTGCACGAACATCGGAGTGCAGCTCTGCAGGACAGCGTCTCCTGCAGGACAGAATTTGATTGGCCAGTTAGGAGTGTACATGCCCCCTCCCCCCCACCCCACTGACTGCCCCCTAATCTCGCCGAACCAGAACAGCACAATGGAGAGGAAATGCACACAATGAAACACACACACACACAGAACACAGTCCACAGACACACACACAGGAACCCCCCAGCATTGTGGGTGGGGTGTGTACAGCTGGATTGTACTCAGTTCGCTCCTCTGTGGAGCTGCCCCTCTTCTCCTGACCTATCCTCCTATACAGAGCAGTACCATGCCCATGTTCTTCAGATGTTCTCCTGGAGCCTTTGCTATCATTCCCTCCTGTTCATCATCAAGCCCAGGAACTGGAATATAACCAGTACGTCTGCCCACTGTGGGTGTATGCATACAGTGCATGGAGGCAAGACGACAGCCTATCCACACTACTTTGAAAACGTTAACAGAATCCATCTTAATCATATTTTAATTACCAAGGCGATGCCTCAAACACAGGCTTCCTCAGCATACATACACATTTTTATTTTAACCTAGTCCCACTTATTTAAGGTGAGAGATGTGCCTCGGTTCCACCAACAAGGAACCGGTGCCGGTGCTGGACTGGTTCTCGCTTAGTGCCTTTTGAGAACCTGCCCGCTTTTCCATTGGTTTAAAAAAAGAACAAAGGTTACACAGGTGAAAATAAAAGTGAAGGTTCATATTCATAAAATTTTTTGGATTTACTGTGATCTGTTTTGGATTTAAACATTTTAGAAGCTGCTGAACCAAAACGAAATTCTCTGAGTAGTCCACTGCCTGTATCAGCTTTCGTCTCCTTAAAGGCTCCACAGTCTGTGAACATGAGTTTATTCCCTCTTGCTCTCTTTTTAAGGCAACAAAACAGTCTGCTAAACATTGATCTTTGATGTCTGCCCCATGATCTCTTCACCACTTAAATATTTTATATATTCGACCTGTGATATGTTTATAATGTATTATTAAATATGGCCAGTACATCGATCAATGTTTTCCATAGAAGATGTGCTGTTTTTCTGCTAATCAGCTGACATAAGTTGTTCACTCCCATCACCGGCGATATTAGACAAAACTGTATCAGCTATGGGTTGAATTTTCCGGGTTTGCCGCCTTGGATGCAGTAGCCCATCCCGCTTCCACTGACGTTATGGTGCCTTGTGGAATCCTTGACCGCTATATGCTTGTAATATATATTATCTGCCTCAATTGTGTAGTATTTTGCACAAAGGTTTCTACTAAATAAATAATTGTAAAAATAAAATGTCATGAATGATTCCATACAACAGTTTATGCTGGTCAGGAGGGACTTGAAGTAATTTCCAGGCAGCTTAGGACACAAGGCAGGGGACGCCCTGGATGGGATGCCAGTCCATCACAGTACAGGGGACACCCTGGATGGGATGCCAGTCCTTCACAGTACAGGGGACGCCCTGGATGGGATGCCAGTCCTTCACAGTACAGGGGACGCCCAGAATGGGATGCCAGTCCTTCACAGGGCACATACACACACACTCATAGTCATATGCTATGAACAGTTTAGTGACACTAGTTAGCCTGTCTGTCTTTGGACCTGTAGGGGGAGAGCAGCTGACACACAGACACAGAGAACCTGAACGCCAGTCCCAGAGGTGTGAGGTAACACTTAACCAACTGAGCCGCACTCATGACAAAATCAGCACTGCGAGTCCTGCAGCACAGTGACTCAGGGGCTGTCCTGCTGCCTCACACTGCTGCAGCTGCAAGTTTGAATCGCGAGAGTTTGTATTATTATTATTAATAATAATAATAATAAATAATAATAATAATTATTATTTATTATTATATTGAACATATTAAGAACACACTTGCCATAAACTGACCAAAGCGAGGACCAGAGGAGATCTCTGTTCTTCTGAACCACGTTATTTATATTAAGTGTTTATACATTTATGGCATGGACATTTTTAGAATCTTTTGATTCTAAAAGTTTGATTCTTTTAGATTTGGAAACCAGCTAGACCGATTCAAAATGAATGATTCGTTCCAGAGTCGGGCGTCACCACTTCACATATCGTCATAAAGCAAGCATGTCCAGAGACTTTTCCAGCATACCTTGCATCCTAAGTCAATGGACACATAGATATGAGTACAACAGAGGAAGCTGTTTGTTAATAAGACTGCAAACACAGTACAGGAACAGCTGTAAACCAAACATAAGGCAATCTGTCTGCTGACATGTCTGAGTAACAAATCCTAAGGGACCCTTATGTGCACAGTAAAAAATAAATATGTAAAATAAATTTTACTTGAAAAATAAAACTCATAACAATCACTACGAATTAAATCACATGTTCTCTGCTACTGAGTATAGTCACGTATCTATAACGATTAACGCCCCTTTAGCTGTGATGAGTTTTTAGCTCGGCCTGAATTTCCTGTTACAGGCGCCGTAAATGTCACAGGGAGGCTAGTTTGCACTGGCTGTTTCTGCCTCGTTCCGATTGTACAGAAACTCTGATGATGCTGTCTCAAATAAGTTGGATATTCATTTCAACATATCTGAATTCAGCACAATGAGTGACGGATATTTACTAGACACGACAGGCAAGTCACCAGCCTTAGGCTATATAGCTGCATAGCGCGTCTCCATCTTGGAAACGGCACTCCATCCATTGCTTGTATGTAAACAATGTAAGCAACACACAAACTACTGGCGAAAATCATACAAATAAGAGACCGCCTACAGTTATATGTATTAGTCTATTGGTTCATGTTGACACTCACACACACACACACAAGTTGGCCTTCCTATCTAAATGGGGACTGTCCATTCATTTCTATGGGAAATACCTTAATCCCAATTATGACACCCTTAATCTCTGCCCATCTCTAACCTTAACCATAAGTATACAACCCAAATACTTTGGAACTTTTACTTTTTCGATTGCATTCACATATTTTTATGCATTTGACGTCATCCAAATGGGGACCTGAAGAAGTGTCTATGCAAACCAACCCCCCCCCCACCACACACACATACACATGTTCATGTGTTTGGACCATTGTTGCTGAAGTATTTCAATTAATTGTAAAAGTCACATGTTCAAACAAAAATTTATCTTTGGTAATGGAGTGGATTAGCTTTGAGAACTTAACTGCAAATATTACAATGTTTCTGCATATTGAAGGAAAACATTTGATAGATATTATTTGATTTCATAGAAATATTACTTCATAAAAAGTTTGACAAAATATCCATCCATCCCTTTTCTGTTGCTTGTCCTATTCAGGGTGGTGGGGGGTTCGGAGCCAATACCAGAGGCAGGGAACAACCCAGGATGGGGCGCCGACCCATTGCAGGGCACAACCCAGGATGGGGTGCCGACCTATTGCAGGGCACACTCACACACTCACATACCAGTCACTCACATATGCACACCTATGGGTAATTGGGCAACTCCAATTAACCTCAGCATGTTTTGAGCGGAGAAACCAGATGACACGGGGAGAATGCAAACTTCACACACATGGAGTCACGACAAAGAATTGAACCCTGGTCCTAGATGTGTAAGGCAACAGTGCTAATCACTGCACCAAGCACATGAATGTGCCATCCCTTGACAGAAGATCCATTTGTTAAAAAAAAAAAAATAAATACTTTGGATAAAAATTTGTGCTAATGCATGAAATCAGGTTTGATGATCTTTAGTGTCTATTTGTGAAGTTTTTATATAACTTCCAATCAAATGTTTGGCTACTGAAAGGAAAAATGAATGAAACATAAGGAAAAATATTTTTATTACATTATACCCACTATCAGAGCTGTCGCCTCAGCCATGCTATAACAAAAAATCCATACTGTATGGGAAATTATGACGTTTACATCATCCAACACTATTCTGAATGTTTGCAAGCCAATATCACATGACTGTCAATATAAAAATACAAAATGATCTGTAGACACACTAACTGGTGGAAGGTTAAGTCCCTGGAGCAGGATCCACGCCTGTTCTTGCAGCCAAAAGCTGCTTCGACTTCCCCAATATGGTCGATAAATTGATGGACTTGCAGTCACTTGCTAGAAGGTCCAGTCAATGCAAGTCAATGGGCATAACAGAGCCAACATCCTGTCAATTTCCCAAACTGTGGATTATAACAGACTGTGACCAGCATTAGCTGTATCCAACTCGCAGCCAAAAGTAGCATAATATGTTCCGTGCTGAAAACCTATTTTGTAATTTAGGTTTTGATAGGGTTAATAAACGTATTTATTCGTTTTATTGTGTGTACTGAACTGAAATTCATTGGGGTGAATCAAACTCAGATCAGTGACCTTCACGGTCTGCTTATGCCACGTGGGATTATACTGACCCCCTTGCAGGTGTGTTTCCACCTTCAGAAGGAAGAGATATAGACCCTACTTACAGAAATAAAACATTCAAAGAGTGTTTTCAGTGTGCCACAATTAGTATGGTGAATCTTTGCACTCTGCAGCTATTTTTTAATCTTCACATGCAATGCATTGTATTGTAATGTATGGTGCTGTACTGTACAGTAATGTACTGTACTGCAATGCACAGTAATGCACTCTACTGCAATGCACTGTACTATACTGTACTGTAATGCACTGTATTGTAATGTACGGCACTGTACTGTAATGCACTGTACTCTAACATATGGTCCTGTAACATACGGTACTGTGATGCACTGTAATGCACTGTACTGTAATGTACAGTACTGTAATGTACAGTACTGTAATGCACAGTAACGCACTGTACTGCACTGTAATACACAGTAAGGTTCTGTATTGTAATGTACTGCAATGCACTATACTGTACCATAATGCACTGTACTGTAACATACAGTACTGTGATGCACTGTACAGTAATGTACAGTACTGTACTGTGATGCACTGTAATGTACTGTAACATACAGAACTGTACTGTAATGTAGTCTTTGTGTTGTCTGCTGGACTCTTATGCTGTATTTATGTTTTAACACCTGGCTGAACTAAATATCCCCTAGCAGCACAATAAATTTGACTTGACTTTACTTGAAAGGGACACAGTGAATGCTACCATTACAGCCCTTGCCTTTACTTTAAATGTAGACTCAAATTCAAACAAATAATCAATATTCAGGTGGCCTCTGTCAAATATTATAATTAGTAAAAATGATGCAAGCAATGCAAGGGTGCAGAGACCTACAGCAGCAACTGGTGACTTTTGAGGAAAAATGGGTGGGGGGTGTGTCTTTAGAATAGAGCCTAGACAGGGGGACACTGCAGCCCCTCCCCCATCTGGACTATCCAGTGCTGACCCTTCGAGTCCCTCCCCGCTGACACTGCAGGTGTGTGGCAACCAGATCTCTGCACACAGCTCTGCTGCCATGTAACAAAGGGCCGATGCACAATGAGGACATCCGAGGCTCATTTAGAGAAGATAGGGGAAGGTGAACAAAGGGACTTAGCAATGCGCGGGAAAAGAGACAGACAAAAACAGACATACAGTGAGTGTGAGTGTGAGAGAGAGAGAGAGAGAGAGAGAGAGAGAGAGAGAGACGGGCAGAGATGCTCGTGGCTGCAGACAGCTGGGAAGGATGAAGACAGGCACTGTCACTGAACGGGACAGAGTGGACCGGCCAGTGCTTAGGCTCTGCAGGGTATGATCCCCCCTAACCGCAGTCAGCGAGCTTCAGTTGCTTTTTATCTTTTTCATTTTAATAAGGCCTCCTGTTTGCAGGGACCACCGGACGAGTGAAAACCCTCATCACACTGACAGCAGCCACATACATGCTCGTGCAAGAGTCACGCTGTTTCACGCCAACGTGCCGTGCGAGCGGGTGGCCCCCCTGCATCCATTCAAGCGAATTCAGCCTGAACGCATCGCTATTTCACGCTCGACCCTTAACGAGTCGCCCAGTTTGGCGGCACCTGTGCTGCCTGGCCACTGGGCCGCACCATGGCCACAGCAGGGAGCAGCATCTCGCCTCTCCGAGCAAACGGCCAGGCGCTCATCCTCACTGCGGCTCTGAGCCCGGAGAAAAGGCGTCCGTGAGTCGGCTCTTCAGCGCCCCTCTGTGGCCACCCCTGCCTTGCCACGGCGTTCGCAAGAACACTTCATCACAAGGGTAAACCGCGCCTCCCCCCCGCCAAGGCAGGGGGGGGAGGAACTGGTCACCATGGTAACACCATAGAGAACATTATAATTAGGGATGGGTTTATAACATGTGGTGAGCTGAACCCCCCTGATTCACATCATGGGTGAGCAGAGAGACGCTACAGAAATGAGCATAAATGTAAAAAGGCTGCCTTACATATTCGCACAAAGCAAGAACGCGGCGACGGAGAGACCAGCCTCAAGGTGAGCAGCCCGGGGTCTGGCCTAGGTGGGAAATTTCTGATGTGTGAAATCCGCTGTGACTGTCAAAGCTCTAATCGTGGCAGGATCAAATCTCCAGCCAATCAGCAGACCTCTGCTCACTCCCAATTTTAGCAAATCCACCGTGGTGCAGTTGGGCCATCTCTGGGAGCCGGGCGTGAGGGAACCACCCGCAAGAGCCACACACACACGGCAACTTTCTCACATCCTGTCAGAGAGGATGAGGGGACCGCCCCCCCCCGTCACAGTGCAGCTTGCAGGACACACAGACACAGACAGACACAGACAGGTACATGTGCACGTACACACACATACACACACACATACACACACACATACACACACCAAAACCAGGGGGCCACGGTCGTCACCAGCATGTTGCTCGCACGTCCCACAGGAAGCTGCTTTTCACAGCTGGATGGGCAGACGCTCAGGAAAGGGTGTGTCTGTGCCGATAATGTGCTACCGATAAGGGGAGCCTGGGGACATTCGACTGGTCTCCCCCACCCAAGCGGAGGGACCGCCAGGCTCAGCATTCCGGTGTTTATGGGTAAAAACGCTCATCAGTGTGCTGAGACGCCTTCAGGGTACGACTCCCCCTACAGACTGCGGAGCGGCTTCGTGGTCGTTCCCCTCTCTGCCTGTTCCCCCCCCCACCCTCCCAGCCTCATGCTCACTCTCACTCCTTCCCAATGGCCCACAGCAAAGCAGGAAATCCCACTGCCGCCCCCCCTCCCCCAAAGCAGGAAACAGTTTCTGAGTGGCATAGTAGTGATAGGACACCGGGAAGTGAGCTGTCAGGGTGCTGTCCTCGCAAACCAGTGCACATGCACACACACGCAGGGAAGGCAGGGGCAGGAGCAAAAGGGCAGTGAACAATGGGAAACTGTGCTGGGAATACAGGAAGTGCTGGGAATACAGGAAGCCAGGTGTCTCGGGAAGAACGACTTCCTTTTTCCACATGATGTCATCATTTCCTTTAGAAAGACGAGGCAAACAGAGAGGGGGAGAGAGAATGAGGGACAAAGTGTAACAGGGCCCCCGCAGAGCACAGGGGTTCGAAGAGGCCTTGGATTGGCTGCCGGGACAGAGTGACTGGAGGGTTTCATAATGTCCTCAAAGTGCCACAACAAAAAGTCAAACGTAATCGACAGCACCTTCCAAAGCCACCACAGCCGCTCGGTACCGCAGCGAAAGAACAAGGCTATTTAATGTGTTTAAGATTTAACGTGCAGTCACTCAGCACACACACACTACAAGGGCCATTTACACAGCTAACATGAACTTCTGTCAGGATCCTTACAGTACTTCAGAAGGGATCCCCGCTTCCCCAAAGATGGCACACAGGAAGTAGACAAACCCCCCCACCGCCCGAACCCAAACCCCCCCCCCCCCCCCCCCCCCCCCCCCCCCACACCACCCCCCCCCCCCCCCCCCCCCCCCCGCCCCCCCATCCCCCCCCCCCCCGCCACACCAC
>JAABNY020000046.1:16280465-16298748 GCA_015164015.2 Brevimyrus niger
GACAACGAACACGGAGAGAGAGAGAGCGACACAGAACGACACGACGCAGAGAGAGAGAGAGAGAGAGAGACAGACAGGCAGCAGGCAGAGAGAGAGAGAGAGAGAGACAGGCAGCAGGCAGAGAGAGAGAGAGAGAGACAGGCAGCAGGCAGAGAGAGACAGGCAGGCAGACAGAGAAGGCCTACGCGCCTCCATACTCACCCAGGGTGGCAGCTGCTGCCAGGCCGGCAGTATAGGGGTCAGTGCCAGGCGGGGCAGCACTGATGATGTAAGGATTCGGCACGAAGGCAGCTGGCGCAAGACCTGGGGAGGGTGGAAGGTTCTGGGGTCACAGGTCTCTCAGACAGGGGGGCACACATGGGGCGGGAGAGACACGTACCGATGTGGGGCTGCTGGGCGGCGGCCAGGGCATACTGCTGCTGCTGCACGGCCAGCGCGTTTGGTCTCTGGAACAGCTGAGGTGGGCAGGCATTTTAGCTGTCCAGCACAGACTATGAAACGCAAGCCTACATCATCACGTTACACTTACAGCAAGAGGATAACAGCTTTGTGCTGAACTGGAAGTTTGAAATTCTCCGTGAAATAAATGTGAACACTGTATCGTAAAGACTGAACAATTAAAAATAAACAAATACACAGACGTCGCCAAGACGACCTGGAAGCACAAAGCAGCAACTGGGCGTCTCCTGGCTTAATCTGACAGATACCTCTCTCACGGGTAAGAGCTGCAGCCACAGCTGGCGTTGAGTTGTAGTACAGTCTAGTGCTGCATTCCATTTGCCCCAGGATCTGATTTTCGAATTCCGAGATTACGTCACATCCGCAAAAAACTCGGGAAAACCGAGTCAGGTGTGTTCCATTTGCAACAGAAGTAGCAATGGACCCATATGAAAAAGCACGATTTTTTGCTTAGCAAGACAACTTTTCGGATTTAAGATGCCTCAGTTTAAATGGCTTTTATCTTCATTCACTTACAATTAGCCTGAACTACCATAAATCCAACAAATAATCCGACTAATCATGGAATCCACTTCTAGCCCGGTTAATTGCCATTGTTAGCAATATCAGTTGATCACACATTATGCGCCGTGCCTTATGTATAAAACTCCTTAGCAACACGTCCACAGATAAGTTGGACAGTATAGTGTGTGCGACCGATTTAATGAGCCACAAATGAGAAGTAGTGCTTGAACAGTATAAAACTACAACTTTCCCTTCTGTTGATAAAAGGTGCAGCCATCTAGGATTCTGAACTCGGGATCCTCTGTGCTGCTCCGAGATATTTGTCAGATCTCAGAAAAACGGGAGCGCGCATGTCATCACTTCCGGCTTCAAAACTCTGAATCCGACTCGGAATCCGAGTTCCGAGAGCAAATGGAATGCAGCATAGGTCAACCTACCTGCTGTTGGGAATTGTACTCAAACAGGCCCACAGTGGCGCCGGAGGAGTCGATGGGCATCTGACTACTAGGGTACTCAAACTGCAGTGGCTCCATGCCCACGGACTCCATGGGGTCCATGGGGACCCCCTGAGACTCCACACCGGTGAAGTCCTCCACGGGCTTGGGCCCATTGCTGCCTGCCAACTGGGAGAGACCCTCCACGGGGCCTTGGCCTGCACCCAGCAGGTCCACCTCTGCTCCTGGAGGTGGGCAGTTCCCCGGGGTGCGGCTGGGGGGGAAAGGAGAGGTTAAGCGAGGAATCACCACCACCACCCCCCCACTCTGAATGAGGCGCTGGCTTTGCAGGGCACCTGAAAGGCTCCTTGACGTCGACGTCGATGCCATTCTGCATGGGCAGGCTGCCGGCGCTCTCCAGCCCGTCTCCCTCCACCTCCTTCAGCTCCTTCAGCTTGTCCGGGTCGAAGGCCGCCTTGCTCTTCTTCTCGCGCTTGTCACCATCATCCACCTCAGGGTCACGGGGTCCCTGCGAGGAGGGAGGGAGCTGTGACTCGGCGCACATGGACACGCGCGCCCCGCGAAAGCGAGGGGGGCCCAGAGGGACGAGCAGACACACTCACAAAGGCTCTCTTGCTCAAGCAGGGCTCCATCTTGTCCGCGGGGGAGGAACTGAGCACATATTCCACCATGCTGACGCCGAGGCCCCCGCTCTCGGAGCGCGGCGACAGCACAGAGCCCACCTCACCTCCACCGCCGTGAAAACTCTGGCCAGGCCTCCGCTGCACCATGATGGGCTGCGATACTGAGTGGTCTGAGGGGATAGGCAAGTGGGGGGAATTAGAGCGAGCAGGGCACTTGCATGAAACTGGGCGGGGGGGAGTGGGGGGCATCCCTTACCAGAGGTTCCCCAGGCGCTGTCCCGCCACTGGTCAAGGAAAATCCCCTTTGGTCCGTCCTTACTTGGGTCCTCTGGCCAGAACTTCTTTCCTGGCAGGAACTGCTACACAGAGGAGCAACAGCAGAAGTTAGGATCACGGCTCGTCCCCCATAAAGCACGCCTGCCCCAGGGCCCGACCCGCAGCAGGACGCCCCCACATCTCCCGGCCCAGGGAACTCACCTCTCCCATGGCCCGTCCTTCCAGTGCCAGGGCCTGAAAGTCGTGGTTCAGCTCATCCATAGATCGCACCTGGGGACCGAGCAAACGGATGCCTGTCACTGTGGTGGCCAGGCGAAGGGGCAAGCAAGCACTCGAGATCGACGGGCACCCGGACACCGTGCCTTACCTGGGTGTCACCGTGGATACTGTCTCCGGTCGGCCAGCGGTGCTTGCCGTTATTGTAGCCCACAACCGGCTGCTCTCCATGCTGCCGCTGGAAGAAGTAATCGACCATGGCATCATCCTGGGAACGCCCCCCAGGAGTGGCCTGGCCAGGGGGTGGGGCTTGGCTAGGGGGTGGAACCTGAGGGGGCTGGCCCGCTGCGGGGGTTCCTGGTCCAGTCGTGAGCACCACAGGCATGCTGGGAGGTGCGGTCTCAAGGGGGGGCTGTCTGAGGTGGGGGCTGAAGGAGTCCTGCCAGAGTACTGCTTTTCTCTTCAACACGCACGCTACGCTCATTCCACCAGCACCTGCGGGACACGGGAACATGGCAGGGACACGTCAACACACCGAGGACCCCCTGCTGGTCCAAACTCCCCGTAGATCCCGAAGCGCTACGTCGGTGCTGTTCCCTGGATCCGACTCTGTACTTCGCCAATATCCACAACACTCAGTAGAGAGAAAATTAGATTTCCAATGAAAACAAAATGCCCTTTAACTTATCAGACTTTTGGTCTCCACAAAATCCGAGAAAAACGGCACACTGCTCAGCCGAGCCAGTCCAAGCGGGGAAGCCAATCTGAGCAGGAGTCCCTGTTCATGTCACCCGGCTGTAAGAAACATCACCCAACCTGCTGTCATCTAGTGATTATTCTAGAACGTGCATTTATCTTGGTCGTTTTATTTTTTTAAAAAAAGCATGATCTAAGTACAACGCAATTTCTCACGTCGTATGCCGTTTATTCAATCCAAATTGTCCAGCCCATATTACAATTCACACACAAAGGGAGCAACACAGTTATAAATAATCTCTTAATATCTCACCAAAAAGCCACCACTGTGTGCAGACGTGAGAAGGCACCCGAGACGGGGACCTGTCAGAGAAGCCCACCAGCGAGCACTAATGTGTCTGCATGTCCACAATAAGAGACAGCTGAGAGGCTTAGACCAACCTCACAGAAGAATCTCACAGAAGATACACTTAACTAAAAACGTCTTTAGACTTTTCCGCAATTCTGTTGTGTGTTTTTTTTTTTTGCGATTTTCAGTTTTGAATTAAAAATGCTTCCCACATGCAGTTTGTCCTCTCTTATCTACCATTCCGTTTCTTACCAAATTCCCATTTTACCGTGAAAGCACTTCAAGGTATCCGTGCATCAAAAAGTCAGAGCACCAGGGAGGAACATATGTGAGGATGCAAGAACAGAAATGGATGGATCATCGGCAGGAGAGGAATTATATATACATAACAGAAGTGACATTCTGCTCATACACACTTCACTCACACACCCTTGAGGGAACGTCTCTGGATTGCATATCAATTTCATATTTTAGATAAAATGATGTGCGTTTGAACATTTTTAAAGATGCAAACCATTTGTTGAAGCTTACATAAAGTTATGCTGCAAAAAAGACACCCAAGACACAGGTGTGCCTTTGGGAGTGGGGGTGGGGCGGCAGAGGGGGTTCCATTAACACAGGGCTATTCATCACACAGTCTGACTGTGAAGCAGAGGCACAGGTATTTTGAGGCACTGACGTCAGCTTTTATACCAAAAAGCTGCAATATCAGAGACCACGGCTGCTAAATACCACCATGACAGTAAAGGACAATGAGAAAGTCAGAGAGATGAGCTGCACTCCACGCGCACAGATTTCAAGATCAAGTGGAACGTTCAGACGGCGAACCGAACACAAGAAAAAGAGGATGCACCATGCGCCAAAATGCACATCCTTCAGGAGCAAACGGACGTCACGCATCCTGGGGTGTGGAATCTTAATCGTGACCAAAGGGCCGGACTGTCAGCGAATGCAATGCCACGGGACCCCGTACTCCTCAGCACGTGTGAATAGGAGGCACCGCACGGCCGTTCTGTTCTAGAACATTCACTGAAGGAAAGATCAACAGACGCATTGTTAGTAAAGCATTTTTTTTCAGTCCACAAGAGCACTTAACTCATGACTGATTTTAATTGATACATTATTTCCTGACAAATCTCATTAATGGAACTTAGTGAGTGAGAAGAATATTCTTCTTCTTATTAATAATAATAATAATAATAATAATAATAATAATAATATCTGGCCACAATTCCGAATGGGCCTTTCATTCCAGTGTCCTCATTTGGTGTCATTTAAATGATCTGTTTGTTACTGCCAAACCAAAAAGGTCTAAACTCACTGGAGATGCACCGATCGATCGGCCGGCCAGGGACTGGAATCGGACGATTTTCAGCATGCACAGGTCAGACTGGAGACCAGCCGTTCAGTCTCATGTATTTCTGATACCAAACCAGTCTGCTTTGCACCGAACTGCCTGACGGCCTGGAGCACACCTACAGTCACACGCTAACACGTCGTTAGTGAGGAAGCACGTTACTGTGAGGGAAGACGACACAAAGGCTGCAATTTGTAATACATGTAAAGCCAAAGTAAACCATGAGGGAACCAAAACGCGGTGAAACTTCAGAGGTGAACTTTAAACTGATTAGTAAACATATACTGAATAACGTTGAAAAGAAATAATAAAAAAAGGTTACAAGCCTCCAAACAACCTATGTGTTTTTTTTAAGGCGAGTAAGACAAAAGATCAACTGGAAAATGATAAGTAACTGACATTTGTTTTGTTATTTTAATCTGTTGCAGCTGCTCTTGTTTGAAACATGTTAAAGCTGGATGTACAGCAACTCAATTTCAGTTAAATGTTATTTGTACCTCTTTCCAGTCACAGGGCACTTTATTTTGAGACTTAAGTGAGAGAAGATCCTGTAACTTAGCGCAGTTTGGGGGACACTGTAAATTTGAACAAATTCCTTAATCATAAAATTAATTTTGCATTTAAGAAAAGCTGATCTGTTTGTACATGAAAAATCAGAATCGGCAAAAAAAATTATAAAAAGGAGAAAGGAGAAGATTTTAGGCTACATATTAAACAACCGACTACCAAAATTAATACCTGATGGGGTATTGTTTTTGCATAAAAAATAAAATAAAATGCCAATTAATATCGACTAATATTTTCATACCAGTGCATCGCACAAGGATTACCTTTTAAGTTTATTTTAGCAGCCTTAATGACACTGTATGCTTGGCTCCCCGCCAGGCAGGCAAAGGCTCAGGACGCCTCACTGACCGAATGACGCCTCTTCTGAAAGCCAAAAGATCAATGATCAGCTTTCCCAACAAACCGCAGCATGTCAATGCGAGAGGCGACATCGCCGCAGGACACGCATCAGTCACCGCTGCCTGACAGCAGGACAGCAGACGGGTCAGAGCCCAGGACGACGACTGCATGACGGCGACACGGCGGCTCACAATCGGCGCTGGATACGCTTGCAGTTTCACGGCACGCTCGCACACACGCCGCATTTTCCACCTCAGTGAAATGTGATCAAGCATTTCAGCTGCTCTAAGTTTTGTCAGCAATCAAGCTAGCAGGCTGTAACTTGGAAATGTCTCCAACAGCAGGCAGCACTGGTCCCATTTACGATTGCTTGATTTGTTACCGGTAAGCAGATGGGCAGCTAGTTGTCCACGCTAGGATCATTGCATCATTTTTTTTAAAAAAAAAAGCACAGACTATCTGCAGAGAAAGACGGTATCTTCATATCCGTTCCCTGGTTGTTTTTTGTAGTCTGAACTCCTGCTGTCCCAACACAATAACAAACAGAGGCTTATGATCCAAATCTTTAAAATACCATCCACTCAGTTCCAAAAGACATACTATAAAAGCAACAGTTTTCTGTCTATTAACATTTAACTGGGCTGCGTATCAGCATTTTAAAACACTGCCCAGAGTGTACCGATAATTACTGTGGGACATGAAGCTATTACCAGTTTGAACTCCAGTATGTGTAATACATCCAGATTCCCTATTAAGCTGGTCGTTGCTGGGAGGGCCAACAAGGCAGAAACATCATGCTTAATGGATTCTTTGGCTTAACTTAGGGTTATTGTTTATCGACTCTTTAAAAAGTGTCCCTGTGACAGCAGGGCAGTGCTTGTGCACCCACAGCTTCAGCTTAAAGACAGGAGTGTTTGTTGCCCCACCATAACTGAAAACTTGGCCACGGACAGCCCCCTTCAGGAAGCATGGCGGCGATTTTGCGGTTTCACCAGCGTCTGTGAACACTGGAGAGAGGGCACAACACAAAAGGATAAAACAGCACACAAAGATCATAAACACCGGCAACACCCAGGTAAATTAGCCACCGGCCAGTGGGCGCTGAGAGACACCATTTACTGCTCTCTGCAAACTGCCGTTTGCTATTGAAAACCACAGGATGCGAGAGACACAGAGCCAAAACATCTCGGCGACGGCAGAAGGGCCTAGAGAGGGCGCCAGTGTGCAGGGGGAGACTGCGCCAGGCGCATGGCCTTGATCTCTCAGCAAAAGCTGCGTCTGAGCCAGCTTCCGTGCAAAGCCTGACCCACCTGCATCACAGCCACTGAGACACAGGCCACCACCGCACCAAGTCGAAACAGGCCTAGCGTGGCTTGCAGTATTATCTGACAAAGAATAATTTCCCACCAAATAATAAGTGTGTTTCAATTAATTTATATCCCAAAGCTCAAGGGCGCCCTCTAGGGACTGGTTAGTGCCGACCAGACAAACACACGTCACCCATACGGCGCAAGCCTGAGCAAGAAATCGAGGAGTGCAGACCTCCTAAAGCTGGAAGAGCGGAGATCCAATGGCTCTGCAGGCCTTAACTTCGTAAAAAAAAAAAAAAAAAAACACTGCCGGCTTCAATCTGTAACTTATGTCTTGAAATTTACGGCAGAGGAGCAAAGCCAACAGGCAAGATGAGGCCGTTTGCCAGGTGAAGGCGGGCGCAGGGGCTGCCAACGTCAAGCAGCATACAGAAGGGCGGCTCGCCAGCGGACACCAAAGTGCCAACAGACCCAAAAGTCATCATCACCTACAAATGCTGTTAAAGTGCCTGAATAACATCACAGAGAAGCAGTCAAATAGCAAGGCGTCACGGGACAGAGCAGAGAGATAAGGGAATAAAGTAAATCCGAGTATATGCCGGAAAAAGCAACAACTTCATCCAGAAACAAAAAAAATAAAATAAAGGCAAACGGAAGATACCATCTAAATTAATATACATGTGAGAGTGGCACTTTGTTGCCACATAGAGGAAGTCACAGCAAGCTTTCAGAAGAACGTCAACTGCCGGTGACACGGAACACTCCTGAGGGACATTCGATGCCAGTCACTGACTGGCTCCGAGTGGCTTTCAATACACACCTACAGCACAAATCCAAGTGCTTCACTATTACTCTCCTGAATGGGGGGGGGTTACAGATACAGGAATTAATGTGCCTTGCAGATGAGAACCCTCAATGAGTTTCTATAGAGCTGAACAAACAGGCTGCAGATCAAACAGCCTGAACAATGATAAAACACAGGAGTGTGAAGCACCGAGTCCCACAGCTGTTTCTAGCAACACCAACTGCACTGATGTCAATTAAAAGAATAATACTACAAATCCTTCTGGGTCTATCCGTACCCCACACATAAATCACTGTCACTGCGGCTCATTTTGGCCAAAAGCTACTATATACTGGATTAAGAATTCCGGAGAAACAGAGTGGACTTTGGTTCTGTTTGTAAAACAGATCAAAAGATGTTACATGCACACTTAAAGTTTGTTCCTATAATCCCCTTTCTTTTCTTGAAAAATACATAACCGTCAAAGTGGGAAAGAAAATAAAGGATCACAGGCCAGGATTCAACGAGGCAGCAGAAATCCCAGAGCGAGCTGGTGACAGCCATACAGACCACGCAGCACAGCGATCCACACCCTTCCGACCATGCACCAAACGACGTATCCCTTTGAAAGTCTGACCCTTAAGAGTTGTGTCTTCACGCTCATGTTCTGAGCAAGATCTTTAAATCAGCATTTATTCAGCCTGCCCGTTTCATTTCCCGCTTCCTCGTTGTCTGGGAAGTTGTGGGTCTTAACATAAGTTTCACATATTTCAATGTGCTCACTGCTTTTCTCCCCTTTCTCTGTAATTAACAAGACAGCAAGTTTTAGGAATCTGTTTGGGAGAAAAAAGGAAAGTGTGAATGGAAGTGACCTGGCAAGTTTGGCGAGAGATACTGCAGTGACAGGTAGGGGGACAGCTTCACAGCAAGTCAAACGTGTGTGTGTGTGTGGGTATGTATGATGTATCCAGTCCAGCCAGTGTCCGACCAGGACAGCGAGGAGCACACAGACACACTCACAGCAGGACGACCAAATCTCTCAGACTGAGGAGCAGGTATCACGTGGCAAGTTCTGTTTTCTTCTGAAATATAACAGCATATTCGATGCCCGTCACTCTTTAGAACTGGGCCTGATGGCACTGACAAACGCAAGAGCCAAAAGCAATTCAGAGAAATGTTTCATCCAGAAGGGAGCAATTTACAGCCCGACACAAACCTCTGTTCTATCAAAAGACATTTATAAAAAATTTTTAAAAAAAGCAAAAGGGGTTTTGACCCAGTTCCAGAGGACACTTACATTCTCATACTATATTAAGGATGCAGAAAAAATGCCTCTGCTTTTCACTTTGGACTCAGACTCGATGTTCAACATCCAGGGTGCCTGATGTCAAACTCCGGATGAACTTATTACTTAACTAAGTTCTATTTAAACAGTAGTGTTTGAAACTAAATTTACTGTGACTGTGGGGGTCACTGTGTCGAGGCCGCTGACCTCTGAACAAACGAACATCATTTTTACTTGTGCCCCCTCAGGCCACAGGTACCGCGCACCGTGGCTCGATGCTACGTGAAAGATTCATACCTGGTATAGTTCACTGATTATAAAACGTAAAATTTCTCCCAGGTGAGGTCTGTATTCTGATAGTGTATCAAAACTGGGAAAAGGTGGAAACAGCCAGTGATATATACAGAAACTCCATCCTCTGCACAACTGCAGATTAAAAAAATAATGCATTAAAATCACTCTATAAGAATAACAAAGATCAGTCCAGCAGTCATAATTTTAATGTGATATTTACTTTTTTTTAAATAACTTTTTCATTCCGATTTTCCACACAGCACAGCAATGCTGGAGTTTCCCCTTTTCCTGCTTGTGAAGATTCAGTTTCAAATTGTTCCATCAGTCCCACCCACAGCCCCTGGCCATAGTCACACAGGACGAATGCCTTTGAACTTGTGTAATTCACAGCGTTAGGTGGATGCACATCATTGGTGGCAATCTGCAGGTGAGGGGGAGGACACTTTGGGCTGGGGAGGCTGGCACAGCGGAGGATGGCAGCTGGGTTTGGGGGAATACCTAGGAGTGCAATCCAGTGAGGAGCCAAGCACAGCAAGATCTAAGATCTACTGAGGTGCCACCTAGAGACCGGAGCTTGAATATACAGGAAGCTAGTTTGGAAAATGTTATTGTGAACCATTCTCTGTGTGCAGCACAATTACAATAGTGCAGGAAGTCACCTTTCGAAAAAAGGTACATTATATAAAATCTCCAGGCTACTGGACATTCATGCATACAGGTTTACCTCGACTGGGGACCCATTATCCTACAGAAAGTGAATCACATTGTTACCTTAAATAGATATACATTTCAGAAACAGGGAACATGTCGGTCCCTACTGACAACTCGGCCATCGACATGATCGAGACCCCCCCTGCACCAACAACTATCCCGATATAAATATATATAAAGAGAAAGCATGGCGCGCAAAAGCCTGCTCTTTGTTATTCCATTTGCACATAACCCAGAAACACCCGGAACTCGACAGTCACTCGTCTGCCACTTCCATGCTGATCGGCACAGGCACCGTCCCGGAAACGTGAATTACTGGCCAGCACGAGGTTAATCATTATCAAAATACTAATTAACACCTCGCAGCAAAGGGCTGCACGCCGCCCCGGTGAATCTGACGTTCCCACCGAATCGGTAACGTTAGTAAACAAACCGAAGTTGCTTGTCAACATGTACAAAATATCGGCGAATGGAGACGACGGCGGCAAGCGGCTCCGATCGGAGGGCGAGCTCAGCTACGAGATCCAGAGATATGCCGACTAGGGCTGCTGCTGCTGGCTAACAGCAGCAAACATAGGCAAAATGCCCGTCTCTGGCGACAATACATGGCCTTCGCTCAGCCAAAGAGGAACAGATCAAACCGGTGCACACAACACTACCGTCGCGAGACACCGCGTTTCGGAAAAAGACAATACGAATATCTGTGCAAACTCAACCTGTTCCCTGGCTCTGGGGGTCCTACCGGTCTGCATGTAGGTAACGACAACAATAGAGGCCCAAGCATTCAGGACAGGAAGACAGATACAAGAGAAGGAAGAGACGGGAGAAATCGGGGGGGGGGGAACACAGGTTGGAAATGCTCTAAAAATGCCCGTAAACCCGGAGAATCTACCAAATGCACGCGGCGTTTTACGAAATGAGGTTTTTAGCGGACGCCCGGCTCCAGTCGACCCGTTTACTTACAGGCGGAGTGGGTGGATGGTAATGGATTTCAGCCCCAGAACTCTCCGACTCCCTAGCTTTCACTCCGACAACATGGCGACTCGGTGGGGGCAGGCGGGCGCGCTGCATGATGGGAAGACAGGGCCGAATGTGCGCCTCACTGCGCCAAGAGGGGAGTGTCGCGCCAGCCTTTTGTTGTACGCGCCGAGCGCTCATTCAAAGCTTTTACCTTATCGAAGGTACATATAAGGCCACTTCGCTGCTGTTCCGTGTTTTGTCATGCAACACACTTTTTTGTCATAGTTTATCGTAGCTTATGCTGATTCGTATTCGTTGTAATACTCCATCACACTGATTAGTCTGCTCAGGCAAATTATGCTTGGATTCATTGTTGAAGAGACAGCAAGCATGAAGGCTAAATAGTTTTGCAAGTTCACCCAACATGCCTGTCAGAAGCAAATCTTAATGTAGTGGTACGTGTCGTTATTCGCTAATCACCCCTCACCATCAAATCATTTACACTTGTGGTTTGATTCTAGCGATTTGTCAAGCTATTTTTGCTACGGAATGGAGCAGAATTCTATTTTGTTATGGCACCGTTTCACAAGCAAGCCACTGCAGTTAAGATTAGTCTGGTAGCAAAACAATTTCAGAAATTAATTTGTCCCTGTAGCTTTCCTCATTTTAGTTTTAACCCCGAAATCCTAGTTAGGTTCTGTGAGACCTCCTTTTCATTTATATCTACATACTTCTCCAGGTGCCCTAGAACCGTTTGGAAGGTGCACTGACAGATTGTAGCAGTAGCTCGAATGGTAGAAACAAAAGCCTCTCTTCAGCCAGTGAGGTCTCGGGGTCGTTAGGAGGGTCCTACTGAACATTACATCCTGGGACACCTGCTTGGTGACGCCGATTTTCATTCCTTATGTATGTGTGTGTGTGTGTGTGTTTGTGTGTGCACGCAAAAGTAAATGCAGAAAGCATTGTGTGTTGTGTCACACAAGGTTTCAGGTCACAATCAGGAATCAGTGTCACTTAAAAGTCAAACAAGGAACCCAGGAGAACAACCGTGCAAATGAACGACAATGAACCACCACACTATGACACAAGCAGACGGCGTCTAAAAACAAATCTGTTTATTTCCCAAAAACCCGAACCCCCCCACCCCCACCAATAAGTTGTATATAAGGGTCGTGTCCTTTGACACCTTGTTAAAAATGAGTATGCACACATACACACACGCACACACACACACAAACCAGCAGCTGTGACACACGAACGAGGGAGATGCACTGCAGGATAATGTGAGAGACGGAAGGGAGTCTGCGTGTGACAGAGGCCCCCAGTGCACCTCCCCTCCAGCCTCTGGGAGGGGGGAAAAGTGAGAAAATATCAGAGTCACAAAGTGAGGAAATTCTGTGTTAACAGGACAGATGGAAATATAGTGAGAAAGGGAGCTGCTGGGAAGAGAGACGTGTGGAATGAGGCCAAGAGGCATTCTGACAACAGAAAGGGGGCAGGACATTTTGGGAGATTAGTGGGGGCGGGGCAAATAGGGCAGGTTAATATTTACATGCACACAAAACCTACATAATTTTCCTTAGAAACACGATTCACCAATCTAGTTTATATAAAGTGGACGGAGAGGTCACTGAGCATGTGCAGGCGGGATGATGGGTGCCAGTTGAATGTCAGCACCTGATTGGTGGGGTAATAGCCAGTGGCCCACCATGTGACACAGGCCCACCTGCACAGCCACTCTGCAGGACCATCCGGGCGCAGGTGGGTGGCCCACGCAGAGCAAATGGCGCCATCTGGAATAGAGGCCGGGCCGCTGGACTGGTGGGGAGGCACTGGGGACGCCTCTCAGCCAGCTTCTCGCCCCCCCCCCCCCCTCGGGTCGTCGCTGATATTTGCAGGCCACACAGTTGCGTCTGAGGTGGTCAGAATGAGCTCTCCTGTTCAGCCACTGTAACCATCACAGTCAGCATCTTTTGGATGCCACTGGGTACGCTCACGGGACAATTACGGGCAAATCTATGTAGCGAGGTTCCCGATCCTTAGTGTGGAACGAATCGAATCATTTCAAACTCCATCCCCCCATTTCAAATAAAAAAAAAAACACACTGGGGTCAGGAAAGCTGCTGCACTTTCAGAGGAGGAGGGGCTACGTGACGGCAAGCCTGGCCCAACGTGCACCACGCTCCAGCCAACTCCTCCTCAGCCCCACACTTAACCTCGACCACAAAGTGAGGAAAAAATACCAAAAGTGCACACATCTTCACAGTTAAAGAAGGGTGACTGGGCCCATTTTGGTTCTTGGTTTGGTCACCGGCCATATGCACTGTCCAGTCAGTAAGTCAATACTGCAGTTAGTCTCACCTGCCAGCAGGGGGCTCTTTGAGACAGTTTTTTTTTTTCCTCCGCACCCCCCAGTTTGAATCAGAGGCTATACAGAAATGAAGACATCTCTACAAAAGACAACTTTCTGAAGACCATGCTGTGCTCCGCCTCAAACAGAAGCCTCTTGATCATCAGTGATCCTCCTCTTTCCCCCCTTCGGGCTGCTGACCTCGCCTACCCTGCGCTGGGAAGGGGGGGGGGGGCGGGGAGATAGAGAATCTGTCTTTAGATAAGGAGCTTGAACATGACATTTCTCACCAAACTGATACAATTAAACATATTTTATAAACACATTCAGCGGAAAGAAAAGCCATTTTAAACAAGGTTCTATATCAGGGATACACAATACTGAATCAGGTGATGCAGGCTTTTGATAATGTTTTAATTAACATTTTAATTAGTACTATTTGAAATTAAACTACAAAGTGATGTTAGTTACTATATCCAAATATAGCAGTAAAGTGATTAGATCGGAGGTGGAGATGGAGAGGGAACTGTCCCCCCCCCCTTTGATGACCCGCCTTGGCACTTCCAGATCTATATGACTGCTGTGTCTCTCATTAGCATTGCTCTCCAACAGCTAGCAAATCTGAGGAGAGTATTTAGGGGCAGAAAGAAGCAGCACAAGGCGGCATGACAGTGGCATGACTGAAGCACGTCAGGTGAGGAAGCGTCGCTTTCCGTAATGAAGTATTCGGAAAGATGCTCCACGCCGACCCGTCTTGAACTAACCACATCTATAATAAGAAGAGGTGTTTGGCCTTTATCAGGCCATTCATCACACCATGACTTTCAGGCCACATCCTGGAGCCTGGCCTGGTTTGATTTTGCCCGATTCACCACAGTTAGAAGGTCCTGCGGGACCGTTGAAGGACCACAGGAACCAGGGGCTTGTTTTACTGCTTCATCTGTATGGCTCCTCCAGATTTTAATTATAGTAATACTGACTCAGTGGTGGGCAGGGTTCCACTAATGCACTAATCGCTAATTAGCGAAGCTAACGTTTTTGTTAGCGGATCAGTGTTCCCGCTAACATTGGAAATCATTAGCAGACCAACTAGCTCCCGCTAAATTTAGTTCTGCTAACTGAAAACCCGCTAACATTTTTTGGCAGGTTAAGTGAATAAAATGTAATGGTCAAAAGCATTTGTAAACCCCAAAATCATACATATTTTTTCCTGTCAGTTGTGAGAATGTCTGGTATGCGGTTGGCCGACTACATGTACACACAAGAAGTGACTGGTCAATGACTTGTCGACTTTAAGAAGATCTGGGCTAAATGTAAGTGAACAAAGATGAAGTCCATTTAAACTGGGGTACCCTGAATTAAGTGGAGGACAGGGGTCTGTATCAGGAAGCTGGATTTCTTGTTTAGCTGGATAACTTTTCAGACTTATGGCAGAGCTATAGACCAATAAAGAGCGGAGACTCTTCTCCCTAGTTCCGGGTAAACAGCGCCACATTTGTAATCCCCAAACAGCTTCACTGAGGGCAAAATGTCAGCACAGGCCAGCTGCAAAATAGGGCTTCTGTGACAAAAACGCTTACATCTTGCAGAATAACAGAATATCCTACAAAGAAATCTTCAATGCAGATTTATTTCAGAGATTCTGCAGAGTCCTACAATACCCAACTGGGTAAGTCCTAAATACCCCTGGTAATCACTCTAGTACGACAGATGGGACTTCAGTGTTGCATGGGTTAAAATTTTAGCTCTCTAGGTATGTTTTTAAATGTTTCAGAGCCAAAAGCTACACCCATTAACATAATAAGAGTTAGGGTTAGCAGTTAGGGTTAGCTTCTGCTAAATTTCTTAGTGGTTTATCAGATTAGCGTCACTGAATTAAACTTTGAAGTTTCAGTTGATTAGTGGTTATCGAAGCTAACTTTTTGGTTAGCTGTGCCCACTACTGTACCGACATGCAGGGATTCTGTTCTCTATATACAATATTGCTATAGAGACGCTTTTGGGGCACTGGTAAACAGAGACGTGGGGGGAGTACTGACGTGTACAGGGGCTGCAGTTGGAGATGCGACGCCTTCTGAGGTGGCTGGTACCCATACGAGTCAAAACCGCCAATGAAGTCAACTGCAGCAGGAAGGAAAGAGGAATGTCACCAAGGATGACTGAAAACTCCCGGCAAACTGCAGTATGACATCATCATCAGCAACCAGGTCCCATCACTCAATTCCAAATGACATCACCCCCTTTCCCCTCAGAAAGAAAGCACTCACAGCTGTCCTCATCTTCCAGGAACACCTTGCTGACGTAACAGGCATAGACAAATCCGAAGAGCTACGGGAAAACGAGAAAACGCCGTCACACCTTCTCACATGACTTAGGGGGCGGAGCTTCAGTAGGCTGGTTATACTCACTGCCAAGAAGACCTGCAGGGCGGAGCTGACCACCTCGATGTACTGGTAGTCTAGCAGGCAGCCAGAGACGGTGATGACATGGTGGTCATCTGGGGCTAGGGGAGAGTTGGGCACCAGAGTGACCAAGCAGCCTGGCCCGTTTTCCATCCACCAGGACCGGTGCAGGGATGTGTTAAATGTCATGAGGAAGTCCCTGTCCTGGACAGAACATTTGGGAGGCCCACAAATGGGTATCATCACAGAGGCACAGACCAAGGAGGTAAATATATTACAGTGTCAATGTTATCACAGGCCAGACCCTGTCAGTGCTACAGTGGCGCAGTGTTGCCATGGCACAGGCTAGCATCGCTTTAAGACTGTTTTGAACGCAAGTTAAAAAGCAAGGTGAAAAACTCACCTGGGACAAGTGCCCTACCTCCAGGTAGAAGCAAATGATGAAAGAGTTCCAGCCGACCCAGAGGACCAACCACACTGCATACTGTGGGATACGCACACAAAAGAAACACCATGTCATGCCAACTCTTTACATATTATATACATAATTATCTCTTTTCCCCAGTCATTAAATATTAGAGGTCGAACGATCGATTGGGCAGAAAAAAAAAAAATCATCGGCACCAAGCGATTAATCAGACTACATGGCTTATACAGTGATGACTGCACATGGTTGCACGCAGCTGCGCGACTGACACGCAGCCACACAGAGCACCCACTGCATCAGTGTCGTAGTGTGGTTAATCAGCAGCGAACCTGCGTGACTGCCAGAGGTAGGAGTTCTAAATTCATACCGCATATTTCAGTTTCACTTGAATTTCACAAAGGCAATTTTTTTTCTATTACTTTTAAAATGCTTCATGTCCTTCTTTAAAGTGTAATTAATGTTACAGCTGAAGTGTTTGTGTTTAGTGTATCAGCCAACATCCCCCCCAACATTTTTTTTTTTTTTTAAATAGGCCTTTGTCACTGGAAAACCCATATCGATCTACCTCATACACACACACACACACACACACACACACACACACACACACACACGAACACCCACACACACACACTCCTCCATCTTTCACACTGGGAATTCACCAAGGACAGAAAGGACATATATACCAAGAATACGCACCAGGATGAGGTAGCGAGAGCGAAACTGCACGGTGCCAAAGATGCCCAAGATGACAGCCATGATGTGCAGGAAATTGGCCAGGATGGGTGCCCACTGGTACCCCAAAAAGTCAAACACCTGCCTCTCCAAAGCAGCGACCTGTGGCACATGAGACAGCCCCCCCCACACACACACAGTTCACATAACCGAGCCAGAAGGCATGACTACACAACTGAGCAATAACCAGAAACTGATAGAAGTAAACAAGTACAGGAAAAACAGCCAAATCCACAAATGGAAAACAAATTCTCATGGTTCAAAAAACCTACACTGCAAATTCCAATACATCCCCTAATTTTTCATAATTCAATGCGAAGTTGCAGTGGGCCTAGAGACCTAGTCAGAGGACATTCTGAACGTCTTGTACCATCTCCGTGGACCATCACACCATGGAAAATATGCTTATGTTGTTGGAAATCTTGAAAGAAACCCACAAAAAGGTCCAAATTCCACCCAGAGACGGTTTGGGCTAAGAATCAAACCCATAACCCTGTAGGTCTCCCACCACAGCGCAACCCCACTAAGCCATCGAATGTTTAAATGGAAGCCTAGGAAAAAGGTAAATCAGTCACCCATGTCATCAGTATGCAAAAACCATAGCGGTTTGCCTAGTGGCCAGTGAACTGAACTAGAAAAGAGGAGGAGGAGCGATGGGTAACGCTGGGGGAAAAGAGGAAGAGGAGCGATGGGTAACACTGGGGGAAAAGAGGAAGAGGAGCAATGGGTAACGCTGGGGGAAAAGAGGAGGAGGAGCAATGGGTAACGCTTGGGGAAAAGAGGAAGAGGAGCGATGGGTAACGCTGGGGGAACAGAGGAGGAGGAGCGATGGGTAACGCTGGGGGAAAAGAGGAGGAGGAGCAATGGGTAACACTGGGGGAAAAGAGGAAGAGGAGCAATGGGTAACGCCGGGGGAACAGAAGAGGAGGAGCGATGGGTAACGCCGGGGGAACAGAAGAGGAGGAGCGATGGGTAACGCCGGGGGAAAAGAGAAGGAGGAGCAATGGGTAACGCCGGGGGAAAAGAGAAGGAGGAGCAATGGGTAACGCCGGGGGAAAAGAGGAAGAGGAGCAATGGGTAACGCCGAGGGAAAGGAAGAGGAGCGATGGGTAACGCTGGGGGAAAGGAAGAGGTAATCAAAGCTAAAGGCGGCCCAACGAAAGATTCAAATGACGACTTATTTT
>JAABNY020000046.1:16298848-16314029 GCA_015164015.2 Brevimyrus niger
AGAGAGGGGGGGAGGAAGGGGGGGGAGGAGGGGGGGAGGGGGGGAGGAGGGGGGGGGAGGGGGAACGGGGGGGGAGAGGAGGAGGAGCGATGGGTAACGCTGGGGGAAAGGAAGAGGAGCAATGGGTAACATTGGGGGAAGAGGAGGAGCAATGGGTAACGCGGGGGGGAAGAGGGGGAGCAATGGGTAACGCTGGGGGAAAGACGAGGAGCAATGGGTAACGCTGGGGGAAGAGGAGGAGCAATGGGTAACGCTGGGGGGAAGAGGAGGAGCAATGGGTAACGCTGGGGGGAAGAGGAGGAGCAATGTGTAACGCTGGGGGGAAGAGAAGGAGCAATGAGTAACGCTGGGGAAGAGGAGGAGGAGTGATGGGTAACACTGGGGGAAAGAGGAATGAGGGGTAAAGCTGGGGAACGGTGCTGACAAAAAAGCTGGAGCAGAGAGTGTGGCCTGTTCTCTTAGGTTCCCCATCCCACCATCATTTCACACATACACACACCCACTGTCTTCCAATAGGAGCACCAGCCATTTTTCCCTGCAGGCAAGCTCCCGTGCCCCCCCCCCACACACACACACACACACACACACAGGACTACACAGACACACAAACACAGTTATCACAGACACACATACTCCAGCATTCCCACAGCAGTCTGCTGCAGTTGTTTCCATGGAAACTGCCTGGAGCCCCAGCCCCAAGCCGTGTTGGCAGGGAGAGGGGAGCGCCCTGGGCCTGTGTGTACACCCTCTGCTCTCTCACACACACACGCACACACACACTCACCGCAAACTCTCCAAATACAACACTAATGTTGCATAAACATCCTGTCAGTCAGCCCTCAGAATGCAGAGCACACGCTGTCAGACGCACTCAGCATCTCAGTCACTCGCTGCCCAAGTTACACAGGCACCTTTACGCTCCACTCACCTCTCAGATTACACACACACCAATACCTACCGCCAATTATTACTAATTTCACACCCACACACACACCTACAAACTCATTAATTCTTGAAAACAACATATGCTCAGACACTAATGATATTGTAGACACACATAATTAAAAAACGCACAACATCTACACGCAATATTCATCTGCTGTAGTACAGTCACATGCATACGTATGCCTGTCCTGCACGGGCTTACACTGTATTATACATATACTGTCAGCCACCATATCGTATAGTCACCACAGACAGCGGAATTCACCCTGAGATGTATGATACATCATACCGGAGAGGCAGCTACAAAATCTGCCAAAGTTTGCCTGGGGCCAAGAACTCTCATCTCCGCCATAGACACGAAGCCATGTGTCTCCACCAATATGTTACACATATGAGCAGATGATCGGACAGAGGGATCATGGCTGTAGAGCGCCTGTGTGGATGCCTCTGGGCAGCCGGGCCAGACTGCAAGCCAGCGAACACATGGCGTGAGCAGGGGAGGGCAGGGGGCTGCGAGGAGGAGGGAAGCAGATGTCGCGAGCGAGTGTGCAGCGCGGCCCCGCCAACGGCTGGGCGCAACCGGGCAACTTTGGGGGCCGGGAGGAGTAACACTTTCAGGCCAGCGTGCCAAAGCAGCGACGTATACAGGACTGAAAGAAGCAGAGCATTAGAGCTGAAAATCAATGCAATTAATGAGCATAAACACTACGATTATGATACGTTTGAAAATACATTTAAACATGAAAATAAGCACCAATAGGGTCCCGCGTGCTGTTGATCAATAACATTAATTGGTGTTTTCTGGTTTTCCAAACAAGTCCACAATGTGATAAAAAAAACAATCAGTTAAAACACTTTTTGGCCCGTGAAATGCTCGTATTAAAAGCACTTATATGGCAATTCAAGGAGACGCCTCCCTGCTTTCACAAACATTTACAGCCACAAATATGGAATTACACACCCCGTTCATAAATGGATTCGTCCTAATGGAGAGTTAATGGACACGTTAAGCAGCCTAAAAAAGCCAGGCAAAAAAAAAAAACCTACAACACACTTACCAGTTGGAAAGAACAGATGACCACCAGCGTGCACCTCCCGGTACACTTCCCCATTTTCTTCGGCCAAGACACGGCTTATGGCCGTGGAAGCTACGGGATGAAATGAAATCTTGCTGTCAGGTCCCGCAGAGGAGAGTGGACAGCGATGATCACCGGTCCGCTTCGGCTGAGCCCGCCGCCGATCAGCACTCCGCCGTGCCCGCTGCTGCCCCCCTCATTACACCCTCTGCGACTCAGTACAAGCCGACACCGATTATACCACCATGATTTTTTCGCCTGGGCTGTTTAGTCATTGCACCGTCCTGCCGGTTTCCGAGCGTGTACTGGCAGAACCGATTTAAATGTTGCGGTGGATGTGCTCCCGCTCCAACGTCGGCGTCCCCGGTTCTGCCAGCGACGGGTCGCCGGCAGTGACTCGAACTCCTAGCGATGCCACACCTTCGGTCACACGGCGCACAGAAAGCAAACCACAAGTGGGGAAATGTTTAGGTAAAGAAAGGAGAAAGATATGAGCATCATATGACATTATATCACACCGAGTAAAAGGGGTAGGGCTTCGCAGCGAGAGAGAAAAAAAATTAACCCGATAGATGCAAGATGCGAGAACAATTGACACAAAGCGATCCATTGTAACTCACGGTTCGCGGCGATTCCCGGTTCCGAAGCGAGGCGCGCATGAAGGAGGATCGTCTATGTAAACAGGGCGAAGGCGATGGATATTTATTTAACAGAAATGTACGGCAAGCCCACGCTGTTTCAGGGGCTTTGTGAAGCTCAGCGCGAGTACAGCGGGAGGGGGGAAAGAGGGGGCGCAGGAAGGAATGGGGGGGGGGGGGGCGAAGCCCACATTTGTGATATAATGAATTCTGCAGCCTGTGCGGGCTTCTGGCGGCGGGGCGAGAGGCGCTGCACTCAGAAACACAAAGAGAGCCAAGCGAGGCTGGCCACCGCCAAGGATGGGGTTCGGAGATCGGTGGTGCGACACGGCAGCTTCATGAGGCAGCGATGCAAGCATCAGCGCGGGGTTAAATGGCTGCTGCAGGCACGCCATCTCACAGGCGTAGGAGCCAGTTAAAAGATTATTCTTTGTTGTAATTAAAAACCCCGGACAGGACTCTGCCGCGGTTTTCTGAGAGTTCATTTTATTGACGACCACGGAAAGGAATAGCCTGTTCATTTTCATAATGGCTACACGCATAGAAGCGGCACAGAATGGTCATTATTACAGCAGGAAAATAGGACACGCAGAGACAGACACACTGAATCCAGTGGATTTATTTGGAGCAATTAAAAACCAGCAGCTCCGTGGAAATCTACAAAGTACATCAAACTTAACAGCATTCAGTAAATATAAAAAAGATCCCGAAATGTACAGGAGCACCTTGGCTTCTGGTCTCAAGGCTTCTGGTCACACTCATACTACTGCCAATGTCACTGACGTCTGACCAGATCAGTAAAACTCTAATTAAACTGTATGTGTGTGTGTGTGTGTGTGTGTCTGTGTGTCCAAGTCCAGCAGGATGTCCAGAATGGCAGCGCTGAACTCCTGAACACTTCATCAGTTTCTTGTATGTGACCCCAGGTGGCCATGGAGACGATCAGGGGGCGGGGGGCTCAGCAGCGTGTAGAGAGACCATGGCCCCACAAGAGGCCTTACTGGATCTCCCCGATGTAGAGCCGCTTGTCACTTGACCCGGAGAGCACTGCGGGGGAGCGACATGGGAGGTGGTTAGGGTTAGGCTGCTAAGAATCACCTGGATGGGCATTTGAATGGCTGGAGAGAGTGACCATGTGACAGCAGATCCTCAGATGAGTTAATCAGCAGCTCACAGAGTGCAGCTACGCACTGCTGCTGCATGTATGAACTCATGCAGCCATTTAACACACGTCACTAGAAAATGACGGGTCTCACCGATGGGTTCCGTGGGGTGGAAGGCGACCTCGTTGACAGAGCCAGCATGACCAGGCAGCTTGTACAGGATCCTCCTGGAGGTGGTATCCCACACGTACACAAACCTGAAACGACAACCCCCCTCCCCATTGTCAGAGCCACGCTGGTGAAGCAGGAGCACTTGCTCTGCATCGTGCCGGGTTGGGGGAAGGGGGGGGGGTCATATACTGATGGGTGGGGGCTGTGCATCACAGCTGCCTCCCTCACCTGTCAGCAGAGCCCGCTGCTATCTTGCTTCCATCCGCTGACCAGGAACACCTCAGAAGATTCTATCAGGGAAACAGGCCACGATTATATGGTTTACGGGGACCTCACAAGCCACGCATGCAACACCAGCAGAGGTTTTCACAAACCAACATCTGGGGCACGACTAACTTGTGCACTGGATTGGCAGCAAATTATTCTGTTCATTTTTAAACCACAGCAATGCCCAGCATGCCACACTTCATATGAAGATATCTGTGGATAGTCAGTCTGTGGCTGAACAAGCAGTCTTGGCTGTGTTGGTCCCACTATGCGGGCGGTCTGCCCCATGACCTGTACTCACTCAGCCTGTCCTCAGCACAGGGTACCTTTTCAAAATTGTGGACGTTTCCCTGGAAGATCTTCACGCATCTCTCTTTGGGGGCGAAGGGGCGAACGTCCCAGACTCGCACTGCAAGGGGGAGACACAAATTGGTGGGGCCGTCACCACTGGAGAAGGCAGCGGTCCGTTCGGGGAAGCCGCACGGCTGAGCTGCGAGCGGGAAGCTCACCTGTGTTGTCCATGGAGTTGGAGAGAAGGTAGGAGCCCTCGGAGCTGAGGCTCAGGCCCGTCAGCGAGTCTCCGTGTCCTTGCATGGTGTAGATCAGCTTATTCTGTCGCAGGTCCCACACCTGATGAACGCAGATCCGAGCAAGATTCTAAACGGCTGCCAAGCCGTTCTCGGCTTTCACAGGAACAGCCAACGGCCGCCTACCTTAATGTCATTATCGATGCCGCCGGAGATGATCTGATCGCTGGTGTCATTGAAAGTGACGGCCAGCACCTGATAGGTGTTTTGGAAAGTGTGGACAGACGCCTTCTTCCTGATGTCCCACAGCTGAGCACACACATCAGAGTGATCACTCTGGTGCCCAGAACAAGGCCCTATATATTCTATACAGTCAGCTAATCAGAGTACTGCAAAGTGTGAGATGTAGTTGCTTGAATATTTAGCTGAATATTAGATGGATACAATTATATAGCCTATCACTGCAAAACAGAGAACTGACAAGTGAAATTATTTTGACATTTCGCAAGAACTGCTGTGAGTCATTAGAAAATATACTGCTGGAATCCCTGGACTTGTGACTTGAATCGTCATGCATGTTTTTTTAATGCATGTGTCAGATTTTACATTTTTTCTCCCAAGCAGTTGACTAGTCAGCAATCTTCTGCTTAGATCGTATATTTCATATCAGAAAGCAGTTCATGTAGAATGAAAAGCAGTGGGTTAATGATTTTATGTACTTTGAAAATACTTTTCCCAGCCCCCCAAACCCAGCGCTGACCTCACCTTCACAGTCCCGTCATCACTACCTGTGCAGACCACCTGTGGGCCACGGCGGGCAGGATAGCACGAGTTCACAAAGGAAGTATGACCCTTCAGGCGCTTGATTCGCTCTCCCGTCTCACTGTCCCACACCCCCACTGTCTTATCAGTGGAGGCAGAGAAGAGCAGGCTGCAGAAGACATCCAATCAGAAGACATCCAATCAGAAGACATCCAATCAGAAATCCAGACAGATCCCAGTACCCTGTCAAGCTGAGGTCAGCTGTGCAAGTAAGCACTCATACAGCGTCCAATCAGGAGCAAGAGCTATTTTAATGAGATAGCCAAGGGGAAGGACATATCTGAGAATCTTTAAAATGTTACTAATTATGAATGGATGGAGAGTATGAAGGACACAGGCACCAAACTGGGAGACTAAAAACTAAGACAAGGATTAATGTCTGTGCTCTGAACTCTGTCATGTAGCACATATTTCTAAGTTTTAGCCTGAAGACTCGAGACTCAAGCCCTAAATGGGTCACAGGCATGCCCCCGTCTTTGCTTATGAATATTACTGAACTTTAACCCCACTCACCACCCATAGCATACCTGCCGTCTGTGTTATAGTGAAGCTCCATGACGGCCCCACTGTGGCCCTTCAGGGTGGCGTAGTTGTCACAGTCGCCATAGACACTCCACAACACTGAGGACAAAAACATCAACGAGAATCATTAAAGCAGCTGGCGGCCAACCAAGACCTAGTCATCACAGCAGCTGTGACACTACAGCCATGCAAGCAGCTACATATCTGCAGCTGTAAAGAGCCCATATACTTACATTCATCAATGTGAACAGTCAATATTTACTGAAAATTATCAAGCCTTCTGTCTGTAGGTAGTGCACAGTATCACACAATCAATTTTTGTTTAAATTCAAGGGAGACCTATTGCACTGACACCTCAGCTCTGATACTGTGATTACATGTAAATATCAGATCCAGAGGCATTAAGACAAGGCGACTCACAGATGAGTCTGTCATAACCAGCGGACGCCAGCGCTGATCCGTTGGGGTGGAACTTGCAGCAGTACACTTCTCCTTCATGGCCTGACAAGAGCATGATGGGAGCCTGGAGACTGGAACTCCGAGGGGGACCCTGGGGGAGGAGGGAGAGTGTCAGCAGCCGACACTACAATGAGAGGATGACATATGTGACAGACACATGCAGAACAAGGATGGAAGGAGAGCAAGAAAAAGAATGGGCGAGAAGCTTGACTGGAACTGACCTGCATTTAGGTCAAGGTTTAAAATAGCCCCAAGAAGGATAACAGAAGGACGAGACTCATACGGGTGACATATTTACACAGTGCAGCAAAAATTAACATTTTCTGTCCTACTTGAGTCTAGCTAGTGTGTTAAGTGTATTACCGTCATCTTTTTGTAACCAGTGCAAAACACTCAATGTACTGATGGGCTAGGGTAAGGTCACCAAAATACAGACAGAAGGAGGAGGGGGAGAAAAAAAAAAAATCAAAACACACATTTTTGATCATTTCAACAACTGGACAATCTAAATCTAAACATTTATTTTTAAAACTACAGAAACTGGATTTATTGAAATCTATGACACATAATAAGTAGACTATGATTATAACATATTGTAACAACTACATTTTGCCAAATATTCACTCATACATCTCCAGCAATTTAACCTGGCACTTAATTACGTTGTCAATCTATTATAATCACGTTAAATCTGTCAATTATGACTAATTGACTAATGACAAGTTATATTAGGCTTTGAAATAAAAAATACGAATTTATTAATGTTTAAAAACTTATTTTTCTCACCACACATAACAAAATTCAATTTTTGAGTCGTTAATGACTATACTTTTCACTGAATGTTAAAAACGAAATAATTGCAATCAATCGTTGATTCATTCATTGTTTTGGTTCGCCTAAGCATTCTGCCGCAAACTTTATTTAGTGTGACGTGAAGTGATTACACATCTTAGCGCCTTCTATTTTTTGAAGCGCATGACTGAAAAACTCATTCCACAAATTAAACTAGTTCCAAAGGAGAAGCAAGTTAAGCTTTTAAACTTAACAAAGCCCCCCGCGGTAACGTGAAAGGCGCTACCAATTCCTACCATCGTCGCTAGCTGCTGCGACTGCGCCGCGGCCACAAGTTCCGTCCTTGGTCTTTTGATACCCGCAGGTACCACAGCCATCTCCACCGCACCCCTCTTTTTCGGTTCAATCATAATTCTCGAAAACCTGAGTTCTATGTCTATTAATTACGCTGATTTTTGCGGTCCCTTTTGATAAAAAATAAATGAAACGTGATGAACTCTCCACTGGTTTAAACTGCACGAGCCAAATGGCAACATCAGTTTCCGGCATCGCAATTCGCACGTAATAAGATCAAATATGATTGGTGCACTTCCCCGAAGTCAAATTTTATTGGCTGGTGCAGGGCGTCGTGGACATATTTGCCCCGGAAGTACATAATCTAGTCAAGGAGCGTCTAAAGATTACAGTTTCTGTTATTTGAAATAGTACAGGTTAACGAATGGGGTAGTTTTTCACGAAACAAATATATAGCACCAAGGCAGCATGCAAACGACATTGCGGACTGTTCTACTAGTCATATATTTTCCATTGCTGGCTAGGTAGCTAGATAGTGAGTTTGCGAATGCAAAGTTAATAATATAGTCAATCGTCAGACAGTGTATTGAACGGTGAAGTGACATCACCTATCCGTATCCGAACGAGTAACTCAAGCCGCAAGCCTTAATCAGTAAAAAGGTAGTTACTGTTTAGTGGCTGCTTTATTCCTTATGTTGTTAAACGATCTCCAGTCGTTCTCGAACAATATGCATTGAACAAATGTGCAAAGCTGACCATATAATATTATTCAACTCTGCAGATCGATGGATGGGTTTCGCGGCAGAGAACGGGGGGACCTCGATGAGCTGCCTGAGCTGTACACCGTACTGCGCGGAGAGGTACGGGAGTTCAGTCTTACGTGCAGTACTGTAGAACAGGACTTTCTAATACATGAACAAAACTGTAATGCCAAAGAAGAGAAGTCAGGGTGAACGAATGATAATTAAATCTAATTATGTTTTGATATACATAATTTGAAATGTTTTATGTTTTTATTTAAAGGAATACTATCTGTCTTGGTTAAAGTTTTAATATAGTTCAGTTTATTCACTCAGGATTTCAGCTACAAGCTTATTTACCCATTCGTCTATGCATTGTGCCATGGCTAAGAAGCATTTGTTGCGTAAAAATTATAAATGAAATAACCATCCCGATGTTTACCTTGGAGCCCATTTTTCGTTCAGGTGGCATCTGTCACAGCTTACGGAGCTTTTGTGAAAATTCCCGGCTGCAGAAAACAAGGTAACATTTGGCACTCTTGCCCATTCCGACCAGTAAGGGCTACTCACCATTGAGACCCAGGCGTTCAATTAGATTTTTTTTTTAAATATGGTCCATTGGGACAAAAAGAATTAATTATCCAGTTGTATGAGACTGCCTGAAATGCAAAGTAGACTCCCCTCTTTGTGGTGTCATGCTGTAATGCTCACTCTTGTGTCAGGGCTGGTCCATAAGAGTGAGATGTCATCATGCCGTGTGGAGAACCCTTCCGAGATTGTGGATGTAGGAGAGAGAGTCTGGGTGAAGGTCATTGGGCGTGAGGTGACTCTTTGTTTTATTTCTTTTAATTATGCAGCATTTTTATACATCTAAACCATTTTAATTGCAAAACATTAGGTTTGAATATATAATAAATGTATTTAAAACTGTTTAGTCAATAAATCTGTGAAATAAATTCATCCAAATTATTGGTCCATTAAGTGTAATCCATATACAAATGCAAAGTACTGCTATAGATAAGGTTACATGGTGTGTTTCAGGTACAAGAGGGAAAAGTGAAACTTTCATTTTCCATGAAAGTTGTAAATCAAGGCACTGGAAAGGACCTGGACCCCAACAATGTGGTGTTAGAGTATGTGATTTTTAACATCTTCTCATATGTTTGTGGATGGAGTGAGAGGTGGTGGTTGGGTTAAGGTAAATTTGCCGGAAAACATTGCAGCGTCTCTTACACAGGCAGGATGAGAGAAAACGACGGCAGTTCAGAGACCACTCGAGTCAGAGGATAACGCTGGAGGCTGTCCTCAACACCACATGCAAGAAGTGTGGTTGTAAGGGTAAGTCAGGGAGAATAGCCTATGTGTGTGCGAGAGCGAGCCCAAGGCTGTGATTGGCAGACAAGCATGTGTGTGGTTGAATGGGACTAAGGAGACATCTGTTTGTCCAGTGAGTAATGCCTGCCAGCTTTCCAGGACACTTTACTAAGGACTGCTACTCCAAGCCTGGCCTGCAGTATAGCCTGGTGCCCGAGGAAGAGGAGGAGCCCAGTCAGTCTGCCCAGACACACCCCCAGAGTAAAAAGGTACCTGACTGACATCTAACGCAACCAGTCGTGGTCTGGCTCGCTTGAGAAGGAGCAGGGACCTTAAAGTGCAGCTGGGTTTCCTAGGAATACATGCTTGTCAGGATGCTTCACTGATGGAACATTAAGCTGAGATGAGACAAGACCATGGCATTTACATCCAGTTATCCTATAGGGCAATTTAATGTGACTGTGTTTGCATACAAACAGCCTTCTCAGTCTTTTAGAGGGGAAACTCTACACAAATATTAGTTTTTCTTGAGTCAGTCTACTAACTAGTTGCAAGACTTACTGTCTATTGTGAAATATAATAATACCATTTGTTTAAAAATATCCAATTAAGTCAAGCCATTGGTTTTATTCTTCAGTACAATAGTGGAATTTGTTGTTAATATATAATTCTGTGCAGAACTCTTACCTGCCAGAGAAAATTATATGTAAATTGTCTTTATGTTGACATAAAACTATGATTTTATGCCAGTCGAAGTCTGTTAGCTTAGCAGTTTCAAAATATACCTGGAAGTGACCACAGGATTTGCAGAAACTATTTAATATACCAATGTATTTGTTGATTCAACCTCTAGAGTACCATGCTTAGCTAATCAATATCTCATCAAGGTATTTAATTATTCGAGTTGCTTAACAGACCTGCTAGTGAAATTTAACAAGTACATGAAATGGCAAGGTGCCCTGGGGGGAGGTTTGGCATCTGAAGTGGTATGAAGATTGATGTGTTTTTAAAGAAACAAACTTCTTACTTTTTTATTTTGGTACTGTTCTTTTTTGTGTTAAATTGTTTTTTTTTTCTGAGTAATATGCACTTACTGTCAAGATGAATAGCATTTATTAAACATTTTCCATGCCCAATTTAATACTGTATGTTAAAAAGCCTTTTTCATGACTCAGTCAAAAGCTTTATAAAAATAGACAGCAGGTAAGCAGCCGTGGTCAGTCTGCTGGCTCTTTGCATTAACCCTGATGTTACAGAGGATCTTAGTAAAGTTCAGGTCCCGAGAGTCACGGTGAATAATCGGCTGCAGGAATAAGCACTTCAGGTTTCTCGCGCAGGACAGGCATCTAGAAATGGATTTAGTCTCTCCAAGGGAAGTGAAACAAGCTGTGACTAAAGCAGACAGGCAGACTTTGCAGGAAGGATGGAGATTTCAGACTCTTTTTGTTGCTCTACGTGTATTTTTGGAAAAATCTTTAAAAATGCAGCAGGAATTTCTGGGTTCCTTGTGTGATGATTTGCCTTTGTGGCCGTTTGTGGGGAATGCAGCCGCCTGCGGTGGTGACAGCCACTGAGCCGTTGCAGAAACAGTCACAAGGTGATCTTAACAACTGACTGCTTTTTAGTACAGGTCTGATGCAACGGCCTGAAACGGCGGGCCAGAGCGGCTTCAGCTGGGGTTAGCAAAAGTGGTAATGCTTTTCTCACTCTGAGGATGGATGGCGATATTTTAAAAGCATAAATATGTAGAGCATTCCTCCTTTGACCAGCAAGCAGAATGACTGTCTTGATCTGAGACTCATGCCATATGCTATTTTGTCTTGCCTGTAAATCTCTCGCCTGATCTGTTTACCACATGTGACCCTGATTCTCACTTGGATGCTCCGTTCCCTCACACCAGGAGAAGAAGGTGAAAAAGAGGAAGGAGAAGAGGGAGACCTCCACAGACTCCAGTGACAGCGAGGACTGTCGCAGGCCGGCCAAACGGGGGCGCTCCGCCAGCGAGACGGGCAGCGGAGAGGGCAGGAAGAAGGAGAAGAAGGAGAAAAAGAAGAAGAAGAAGAAAAAGAAGCACAAGAAAGGAAAACACAGATCTGACAGCAAGCAGGAGTGAGAAAGGCGTCCCTTATGAAGCAGACAGCCTCTGTGGCAGCCTGGAGGAGTGTAGAGGTTCCCTGTGTTCTCAGACGGCCTGGACCAGCAGAACCACTCTAGTGTAACCAGACCTCTGGGTCCTTTTCCTGGGCTGCATATCACTGTATTGTCTTTTTATTTTTGTATTTTTTATGTGTTTAAATCGCTGTTTTCTTCTCACTTAATACAGAGCTGGAGAATTCTGTGTTGTGTAAATAAAACGCCATCTGACAAAGAAGTTGATTCTTCCATACCTGCTGTTCTCCAGGGCAGTGGGTGACAGGAAGCGTGTCACCAGACCAACACAAGCCCCACCCATCAAGCCTTTCACCCACTTTTTCACCCGTCACATGACTCTGGAACATGCTCACATTACAGCTGTCGGCAGACCTGGCCCAATGACACACTCATACTGACACACACCCACCGGGTTCAGTGGATACCACAGGACATGATGCACCAGTGCTCTGATTACACCACAAACACAGGTGCTTAGATCAAGTTACACTGTCTTGTAATATTTAGTTGCTTAGCAGACACTTTTAGCAGTGTATTTGGGAGTAATTAAAAAAAAATGTGCATTTAGGCAGCGTCTGACTGAAATATTTGCTTATGAGATATAGACATGGTTTCTGCTGAAACTTGAACCCAAGTGATTTTGCTCAAAATTTGAGCTCCTCGCCAACTATGCCCCCTGCTGTCCTGCTGCCTGAGAGGTCAGATACGCTGCAGTATTGTCCTGCTTTCCATCCTCCTAATGTGTTTATTTCTGTCCCTGTTTGCTTAAAATTACATCACACTCTCTGACACTGATGACCTGTGGCACATTCCTGGGCTGAAATAGACCTGGCGTGTTTGTGTGACAGTGTGCTCACACACAGTCGCTGCTCTACGCTCTCATCCGGCACAGGAGGGTTTGGGACATGTTTTTGGTTTGCTTTCCTTTGAGTTGAAAATGACGGCATGGATTGTGCAGTCCAATGAAAAAACAAAACTTGGATTTTTTTATTGTCTAAGACAGAGGAGGCAGTACAAAGATGGGCAGTGGGGGTGGGGTGGGGTGGGGGGAATGGGATACCCATAGCAGTAGCAGCACGCTGGAACCTGCAGTGAAGGGCTGGGAGCAGGGCGGTGGAGACAGGGAGTCGGTCCTCTATTCGGCCTTTACGTATGAGCGGGTGGACACCACATCACCCAGCGTCAGGGTCTGCAGAACACAGCAGATAGTCAGCTGACAAAGAGCACATGGCCCCCCCTCCCCCACACATACACACACACAGGGGTACTGACCAGAGTCAGGCTGTTATTGCTGACCTCCCTCAGCAGGGTCGTCTCCTTCCCATCCCACTTCTGAATGTGCACCATTTTATCTCCGTCCAACGTCACCACAGACTGGGGGACACATGGAGGAAGAGTTCAGACGTAAACCTGATCTACAGGGAAGTCAGTATGTAGGTATATGCTTGATCTAGAGGGAAATCTGTGTGAAAGTATAGAGAGTTAATGTGGGTTTATGCATTAATAGAGAATCCTGGGTATTTGCATATCAGCATTTTTAATGTGCATGTATGCCTGTCTGAGTTACTGTCATCACAGATGCTGTGATTATGGGAGTGACCAAACCTTCACTGTGTATGGAAGCGCGTGTTTGTGTGTTGCGACCCTATGGGCCGCTGGTTCCGTGCACGGCGGCAGCGAGGCACCTTCACTTTCCTGTCATCTGCGGTGGTCTCGTCGAACTCCTCGCCCAGTTTGAAGCTGATCTCGGTGTTCTTGAAGGTGCTCTGGGTCCTCAGGGTGACGGTGTCGCCGTCCATGGAGATGATGGTGGTGGGTTTGGTCATGCTGCCCACCTGCCGCGTGGCGAAGCCCACACCTGTCACAGAGACGCCGTTTAGCATTAGCCCACTGGTTTGCGCTGGTAGCAAACTAAGATTTTGTCCCTCACCTGCAGGGGGCGCCAGTGACAATTCCCTTGAAAATGCCAACATTGTAGTGACACCTAAACCCAGACCATTCCAAGAGCTAAGCAATAACTAGGTTAATCTACTTGTGACAAACTGTCATGTAATCATAATGTATCTTTTACTGTATTTGTATTAATGCCAAATAAAGGTCCATTCATTATAACCGCCCCCCCCCTTCCCCCATTCGCCCCGCCCTTTCCCTTCCTGGAGCTGCTTTACAGTGAATTGTGCTTCCCTGCTTCTTATCAAGTGCTCTTTCTTTGCCGTGCGCCTTGAGTTCTCTTCACCGCCCCGTCTAGTGGACACATTCTCATGCCCCCTGGCCGAGGCAAGGTCACGTGACCCACCGGCGAGTCGACTGCCAGGCCCAGGTGCGACAGCAGGCGAGCGGGCCTGCGTTCTGTCATCGATTTATTACCGCTTGATAAACAAGGTAGAGCACAGCATGACCCGTCAGCGGCCATCAGGAGGACGGCGTCAGCGTGCGCCTGCTGGCACGGATGCTGCGGCGGCCCTCAACCAGCCGCTTTTGATGAGTCAGCCATTGTATTGTAGCACATGCACGGGTCATTGTGGCCCAGAATGGGGTGTGTCAGCTACTCTGGGTATCAGAACAGCAGGGGAAGGGCGGGGAGATGGGGAGTATCCCAGAGAGTCACACCAGAGGGGGGTGGAGTCAAGGGCTGTTGGGCGGGGCCTGCAGAGGTCAAAGGGGACACCAGCATGCTGATAGACACACCCTTCTAATACACGCTGACATTCCACTGCCTCATGCTTCCAGACCTCCACACATAAGTGCAACTGCAAAGCTGAAGGGAACGCCATGATAAAATAATGGCACTTTTATTAGCTGTGTTCCGCTCATCTCCGAAGATATTCGCTGAAGGCCCAAGGCTGCGGCCGGGCGGCTCGTCGGCGGGATGGCGGCGCTTGTGTGTGTGCGTGGGCGTGGAGCGCAGGGCGTGTGTGACTGCGGGAGACGCGTCGCGGCCGCGCCGCAGCGCCTCCGGGGAGCACCGGAATCTCTTAGTCTCTTTGTCTGTCATTACAAAAAGGCTTAAACCAACAGCGCTGTTCCCAGCAGAGTGGCCGGTGTAGGAAAAGGGCGGATTTACCTGCGGCTTCCGCCATGCATACAGTTTGACTGCGCTCGCATTCACCACGCAGCAGAAAGCAGCCCTTCCTCGCGGCTTTGCTCATCAGCCCTGACTGAGGATATCTGCTGGTGGGAATCGCCCTCCACTGCACCAGGGGACTCGCATTTCATACTAATGCAGGGAGGGGTAGACGGAGGGACATCTGCCCCCGAGATGCCCCAGCCCATACAACTGTGGGGCCCACCTGCCTCCCTCCACACCCCAGCATATACCCCCCCCCCCCCCCCCCCCCCCCCCCCCCCCCCCCCCCCCCC
>JAABNY020000046.1:16314129-16338538 GCA_015164015.2 Brevimyrus niger
GGTGCCCAACCCAATTGTTCTATCATGTCGTCGTTTTTCCAGGTCGACCAAGGTAAATGATTACTGGATAACGCAGACATACACGTGTGCAACGCGAATTCACGCGCACGCACATGCAGGCGCAGTCAACTCCCTTTATACACATGGCCACGTGAAACAGTTTATCTTTTTCTCAGGCCCGCGTGCAGGTGCATGCAGGAGTCCATGTTCGCTCTTGAGCACAGACACGCACATGCACTCGCCCGACGGCCCTCATCCTCCATGTGACGCATCCCATTCACTCAGCGCCAGCCTCCGTCTCCACTCATCACTCCCGCAGTGCGGGCCACTCACCCAGTGCCTTCATATACTCGTCAAAATTCTTGCTCTCCTTCAGGTTCCATGTGCCGACGAAAGCCTCCATGATGCCTGCGGGGTGCAGAGGGAGAGTAGTGGAATGAGAGAGAGTGAGAGAGAGAGAGAAAGAGAGAGGGAGCGTAAGAGTGAGGCTCAGAGCGCGAGCAGGCAGCACAATGATCCTCTGATCCTACTGGAGGATTTTATACCGGCTGTTTGTGATGTCACTGGCCTGCAGACAGGGAGAGGAGGGCAGAGGGGGAGGAGAAGGAGGAGGAGGAGGGACACAGGGAAAAAAAGAGAGGGAGACCAGCATGGACTGTTGGTTTAAGTAGAAAGACAAGAAAAGAGAGAGGGTGAGGGATAGGTTGGGGTGAGGGGGCTCTGCGCATGTGGCAGCTGTTTCCATGGTGATTAGATTGGGGAAATGCATGCGTCACGCTGCTGCCCTGCTTCTTCGGTGACCCTCCCCCACCTCCTGCTCCTGGTCAGTTTGGGTCTGGGGTTTATTTGCAGCTGTTGGCTCACTCATTACTGACCTCCATGCCAGACTCACACAAGGTGAATGAGGATGCAGCCCCCCATGGGTGCGCTGAGCACAGCGTTACGAGCAGGATCTGCTAATTAACTGTAAGATAATAAACAATCTCAGCAATAAAACCTTCCCGCCTCACCGTGTCAGACACACGCAAGCCTCAACATGGAGTCACCGCCCGCTACCAGGGAAGGCGGCCCAGGTTACACGCCCGTAACACGTAGGTGGGGCACTGCTAATGGTGGGTGGCGCAAGGTGTTTTCCACCTGTTTCAATGCATCATAAGATACTTATCAAAAGGCGCAGTGGGTCTGAATATATATACATGAAATTAATAATAGAACAGTGATACTTTATTAATCCCTGTGGGGATTAATTGCTCTCCATAAAGGCGTGACTAAGTTTGGGGGCCACACTGAGGGGGCAGCCAGCTTGTGTTGCTTAGGGAGCTGGGGGTTAATGCCCTTGCTCAAAGGTCCGGGGACATGTGACTATTCTGCTAAGACTGGAGCTGAACTAGCAACCTTCTGATCGCAGACACAGAGGCCAAACCACTTGAGCCACATGCTGCCCTGAATTATACTGTAAATAATACAACAATAAATAATAGTGAGTAGAATGAGTGAATTAAAAGAATTTAAAATATGACTGAAAGTAGCAGTTATATTCAATAACTGGCAGCAATGGGTGGGATCATGGAAGCAACAGCTTGGCCCATTTGTGAAGAGAAGGGTTCTAGACAGCGGGTTCTGAAGACGTCACAGATAAAGGTAAGTCACAATAGCTCTTGGTCAGGATTTACAGAGAGCGAAGGTTGTGTTCACAAGAGAATGATTGGAAGGTTCTAGCAATCAGATACCCTCAGTCAGAATCACAGTGGGGCCGAGGGAAGGAGGGATGGATCACAAAGCGGCTCCACGAAAAGTGGTTTATTTAACAGAAACAAACAGAAAGGGGGAAACAAATTAGGGACTAGAGCTACAAGACAGAAGGAACAGGATGGGCAGCAATACCTGCTGGCCAAATGGGGGCAAACACATAGGACAGGGATGGACGGGCACCGACCCTGACACACGCAAGCTATGATGGCAGTGTGTTGGAGACTTGCCCGTCCTCCAAAGCTCAGCCAATCACAGACAGCAATCCCCCCAACTCTGCCTCATCCACACACAAACTGAGTATTCATCCCTTTTGACCCCCCCCCCCCAGGCCCAGCAAAACACAACATGTCTAAAATAATGTGTGACTGAACAGGTATGCAGTGTCTATAGCTCACTGAGGTGCTCATACATCTCAGAATAAAATAATGAAAATAGCTAAGAACTAAAATGTATGTGAATTACTTACAGAAATGAAAACAAAAAATCAAAACTGTCATATCAAGCCACATGTAACCAAAGAACATTTGTCTACTTTAAGTACACAATGTAAGCTAAAAATTTAACTGATATTTTTATAGATAGTTAAGTTGGTGAGTTAAGATGATTTATGAAATCTCACCAAAGAAGTCTCACCAAAGATTCCTCACACCAGTATTGCATTATATATATATAGACAGTTGAAGTGGCAACTGTTGCTTTTACAAACTCCTTGGAAACAATAAACAAATGACTGGATAGAACACAGAGTCAGAATCCAGTGGATAGAACACTGAGTCTTAAAAAGGTTTGTTACTTATATTTTGAAAATAGTGTTGGGACACTAACATCATGTGACTCTCTTGCATCCAAATTTTGCCTTAAAGATTCTGAATCTGGCAGTCCCAGCATCTGCCAGCTGCTTAGAAGTCACAATGACAGTGAGGCCCTTCACACAAAGACCAGACAGTAGGAAAAACAGCTTCCATGTCGAATAGACAGAAAGGGAAGACAATAAATTCGGTGACTGGATGAAACAGATGGGCTGACAGTCTGCGCTTTGAGTACGGCACCCCCAAAGGCAGAATTTTCTTGGGAGGAAATGGGACAGAGGTTAGCCCCACCCACATCAAAAGCCAGATGCCTGCCTGCAGATTAAACCATCCAGAAAAGCAGGAGGTGTGTGTGATACACAGTGCAGCACAGACTCTCAGCACATGGCCTCATAAATGGTCAATGAAAAAAATATATATTGTCACACATTCACAAGCAGACACTACCCTGCCCTATTGTCACTCGTTGTTCCCTCGTGTAGCATAACTATTATATCGGCGTATATTTAGACTTTAATTATGAATATCAAATATCCAAGTTTACATTAAGCAAGTTATAAAGTTACCACTGAGTAGTTTCGACCAGTTAGCTGATTGGATTTGGTTTGTTTGTTCTCACGCATGGTCTCCAGTTTCATTGGTTGCCAGTAGAATGTTTTGTGTTTGTGACTGATAATTTGTTTCAGCTGTGCTTGCTCCAGTTGTAAGTTACTAGAAACGCGCATTTAATTTAATAACGTTTCCAGAGAAGCACGCGCGGCGCAGCGCTGCTGTTATTACTTCAGTAGTATATTTAGTTGTGGACCTCAGTTCAGCGACGTGGAAAGATCTGCGCTGGAAACACAATGTCTTTCTCATCTCCCGTGACTTGCATGACGCGGTCAGCTGAGTATGCAGGCTGCCGTTCAAGTACGCAGAAAGCAGTGAGGGGACGGCCGAGCCATGCAGACACTGACAAGGAGAATAAATTACAGAAACGGGAAGACGTGTAGCTGCCTATCTTTGGGAAATCAAAACCGTTACATTTCCCCTTTCAAAACAAACGAGAAAGCAGTATGCAAGGCATTTGCGACTGGCTGCACTCATAACATGCAAAACGCATCACAGTAAATGTAGCCTACCAATGGGTCACGTTACCACATCATCATCATCCAGAGTACTATTTAACCTAATAAGATACTGTCACGCATGGATAATGGACGGCGCAGTCTCCTGACCAATGTTCTAATATAGTAATTTGCTTCTTGTGACGTCCCTGCCCAAATACCTATACCAACACGCTAATGGACTCATACGAACCACAAAAATGGTTGTATTGTCTCAGAAAGAAAAAGCAGTTTGGGATTCTTTTCCTAACTTCGTTAAAAGAGCCGGCCTCGACACGTCCAAGATCTATACACATCCAGCTGGCAAACATTTTGCAGAGAAAATGCGCCCGTGGATGAGCTGACGGCGAAAAACTGGACTACACTGATAAATGACAAAAACCAATTCGCCCGCACGCAAAATAATACTTTCATTTTAGCAAGGTTAGGGCACCGTGACACGTGATGAAGTTAGAATATCGTTTCTGCTGGAGTCTTGTAGCATTTTTGTGAGAAGAACTAAAGGACGAGTTTAAGCCAGTGGGACGACAGAAGCGGAACCCTCACGGTGGAAGAGCCACGGTGGCAATACACAGTAAAAAATATAATAACCGTATTTGAATTGTAACAAATAAATCTCATATAAAACCCATTTAGATCACCTAAGCATACCTCAACAAGCAGCATAAGCGACCATCATCAAAAGTCATAGAAAGAAAGACCGAGCAGGCACGTGCCCCTATAGAGAGTATCCCGCTTCAGCACGAGGCCGCCGGTGCGGGGGTCCACCGCATCCTATTCCATGACGAAAATCATAAGAGCCGCGTGCGGTCGCCGTTACATTCCGAAATGCCTGGGTTTGTGCGGACAGACCTGTGTGCCACGGCGGTACTCCGCTGTTTCACTTCGAAGCCGCTTCCCTCTTCGGAGATATTCTCAGGATTGCTTTGCCTACTCAGTCCCTTTTAAATTTAGTAACGCAGTTAAACGTGTTCTTGTACGGTGATTATGTCACAGGAAATTCACAGTCGGTAAAATGAGAGGCCACAAGTGTGGGAAGTCAAGTTTTAATGACACATTTCAATTGGCAAAGATTATAAGAGGATTTCTGTATAAAACTGAGTGAAATCGAGATGGTACACAGTACAACACCACTCAAATAAATACATGCTGGATTGCATCCATCCATCCAACTATACATCCATTTTCAGACTGCTTCTTGTCTTCCAGATTGCTGTAAGGCTGTTCCACCAAGTTCCTCATTAATGTCCCATTTTAAATATTGTGAAAATAAATGCACTGCTGACCTATGAATAGTTTATGCTATTTTGCATTTAGTCATTAGTATGATGTTGGTAACAGGCTTATAGCAAAATCAAAAAATAATATAATCTTCACTATATACAGTTTCATGTTGGCCACTTAAAATTTCAGGTTATGAAATCTGAGATCTCTCTCTTTCATGTCTTTACACATTTTAAAATGTATGCATAATAAACCCCTCAGTTGACGGGATGTTTGTTCACTAATCATTTCTCATTTGATCATCCTTTTCGCCCGGAGTCTTTCCCCCGCTCTCAGATTTATATTATTGCGCAACAGCCTTTTTGTGCCGATCAGCTGAAAAGCGTTCATCCCGGGACCCAAAGTGTGTTATTAGCAACCATAGGCGACTCTAGACCCGATTTACTTTTTTTTTTGTCTCAGCCCCCGTGTTTAGCGATTTCGTCCTGTTTGCCTCGGGTGCCGAGGTCCTCTAAGTGTCTGACCCTAAAATCACTCCTGTTTGCAACCAAATTATTATTACACATTTATCTCCCTCGCTATTTTAATTTTTTTTTGTCTTAAATAGAAACAGCTAAAAAATGTCTTTCTCAACATAATCGTTTTTTCAATGTCTTATTGGAACCAGTCAGGGAGTCAGAAACATAATTTAGCAAAATACTTTAAATACTTTAACTTATAGGTTTATTCTTAGTTTTTTATGACACCTTAGTGGTTGCATGTGAATTTCTGTTTGTTGTCCCTGATTGGGAAAAGTTTAAAAACCGGATTCTCTGCTGTACCTGTTCAGTGTCAGGGGCAGATTCATGCATAGGCTATGCTGGGCCATGGCCGCCACCCCCGGGGAATATCAGGGCCCCACCCTGCCTCCAAAAAAACGGAACAGTTTGGTAAATGCTGACATTTAGGGCCCCCAGACAAGTTCATTTGCCCCGTTAAGCATGTTTGGACAGGTGTGTTAGCTGAAATTTACAGTAAATGTATGGGTACCCTCAGGGCTGTAGCTGGGAATTCTGGGCCGCCAACAAAATGTTAGTTTGGACCATTTTGGTTGGCTATTGCAGGGTGGTGGGGGTGTGTGTGTGTGTGTGGAGCTTGGTAGATTTCTGCAAAGAGGGGGGCCCTCGACGGCATATTTTGGGGCACTTAGAGAGTGATGGGTCCCTGGAATCTGCTGGACTATCTGTTATCACTGACCTTTGTGGGTATATGTGACACTGCTGTATGAGAGATGTTACTTTCTGTCACTGTATGCAGTTGGTGTGACAATAAATGCTCACTGTCTTTGTATGCAGTGTACTGAATATGTTTGGCGTGACAATAAAGCCCCAATTAACACTTGACATCTTCACAATGATTTACTGGTTTACTGGTTGAACCCCCAGACCAGAGGCATGTTAACAAGGACTGAGGTTCCTGGGCTGTTCCAGCTGGCAGAGGCCCCCCCTTCTATTTTTCATGATGATTCATGAATCTCAGTTGATTTCGCTGAGGGAGGGGGGGGATTTTGGGGCCTCTACAAAGTGCTGCCCCCCCCCCCCCAAATCTGTCATGATATCCACTCCCCTCTGACACTCCTGATTGTGGAACACTTTCAGACATCCAGACACCCATAAAATAACATGGACAGGCAGGCATGAAAGCAGACTGAGTGGGACACTTCAGAGTGAGTCCTCAGAGGAACACGTGTAGATCTAACCATGAATTATTAGTGGCTGAGATCCCATCTCCTTTATCTTATTAAAGCTGAGGTTTTGACAGCTGTTCCACTTCTTGTCTGCATATGATTGACATCATCAAAATCCAGACCAGGATTTTGTTCCAACCAACCAGTTTGAGTACTCTGTGACTTTGACGCTTTATACTCAACTGGTTGGTTGAGTATACTGGTCTGGATTTGTATCTTCTGGATCAGAAGGAACATGGAGGAAAACATAACCTATCAAAGAGACGTCACATTCTAGGTGAAGGATACAACTTACCTGAGGAAATCAGTCATGACAGTCTAGTGTACAGAAAGCGCAAGTCAGACACCCCGTATTACACACAATGGAGGTGTGAGGTGACTCCTGGGGGCCAATGGTTCAGGGAATCCCTTGTTATACACTGCACTGTAGTGACCAGCAAGCTATGCTGCACAATGAATGGATTTTGGCATTTCAGTTAATTAAACCCTTAAATGTACTATGTCACTTTATACTCAACTGGTTGGTTGAAACAAAATCTCGGTCTGGAGTTTTACTTTTCGGACCTAAAATATCCATCTCAGGCAGACACTGCCTGGACTAGGTCTCTCCAAAATTACATCTTGAGTTGAATGTGGTTCTGGGATTCTTACTCTTTCCTGCGACTGCAATTAACCAGTTAACGTCTGTTTGGCCACTTTGAGTCTGACGAGACTAGTTGCAGTATAATACATGCAATTAAGTATGCTGCCCTCTGCCGTTCATGGTGCTTAGTCATTTTGACAAAAGCACCAGAAAATGTACTCGTACTTTTTTTTAAGCCCTAGCAGCGAAAAATAACATCGTTTGATTTGATCTGCGAAATTTTGCAGATCTCTTTGGCGGTGGTAAAAAACCTGTTAAACCCATTTGATTAATAATTTACAGACAGATGTTATTAAGACTACATGACACATCAATGAAATATCCAAGAATAAACAATAATGATAATCCTCGTTAACTTTAACTTCGTTACTTTTAAAATTTAAATAGCTCAAAAAAACTTGATACTAACTGCAATCAAGATACTAACTGCATGTCGTTTCCCGTCTGGTGGAAATTGTGTAGCTTCTTAAGGTAAAACAACGACACAAACGCAGCGGGATTTGAGTCCCCAAGGCTGCAGGTGTGAGGCAACAGTGTTCAGTGGCTGGAAGACGGATGCGTCCTGTACGTATCACAGGGGTTCGCAGATGTAGACTTCGTTTCCAGAACCATGAAGTTCATATTTCAAAAGTAACTCTGCTGATGTGAAACATCTTTGAAGCTCTTAACTTGAAAAATTTCCTTAAATACAAAGCAATATAAATATTAATATAAATTTCACTTAAAATTCAGTAAATTTCAGAAGTAGGTGTAGAAAATATCACTGATACATCGTTTTTCCACAAGGGGTCAGCAAAAGCTAACCAATATCAACCTGCCATCAGTCTGCTGACTACTGAGCGCGTTCAGGGTCGCAGAGGGCTGGAATGCACCTGTAAAAACAGGTTTTAAAAAAGTTAATCTAGTTAGGCAGGAATATGGAAGAAAGTATAACCTATCGAAGAGACGCCACATTCTGGGTGAAGGATAAAAGTTACCTGAGGAAATCAGCGATGACAGTCCAGTGGACGGAAGGTGAGAGAGTCAGACAGGCTGTGTTAGACATGCTGGAGGTGTGAGGAACTCGGGATCTGATCCTGCAGTGAGCTCAAAGCTGACACCACGTATTGTTTTAGACACAACAAACCAAATAACCTTTTTAATTTTCTCATCAAATATATAAAGAATCTTAGTTTACAGCATTCATAACTGGAAATTAGCAGGAGAACATTTCAAACTGGATTTAAGGAAGCACATCTTTACACAGTGCGTAGTCAGAGTATGGAATAGTCTTCCTGATAACATAGTGCAAGCTGAATCCTTGGGTTCCTTTAAATCAGAGCTAGATAAGATTTTAACAACTCTGAGCTATTAGTTAAGTTCTCCCCAAGTGAGCTTGATGGGCCCAATGGCCTCTTGTTTGTATAGTTCTTATGTTCTTATGTTCTTTATTATGCAGCTGAATGTGTGCTGGACTGGAGTTGGAAGGTAACAGATGGATGAATCCATTTTAAAGTAAATCTAGTGAAATGCTTTTTTCCTGGGTTACAATGTAAACATGCTTCTAAGACCACGGTTTACTTTTTAATCCAGTACCTCAAACACCAGGCAAATGAAGGTGAATAATCCCTGTCTGAACAGCACAATGTCTAAGGAGGTCCGGGTGATTGAAGGGCGGCAGATTCTGCATCCTGTACCAAGCTGTGTCACAGACACACATTCTCAGCTACTGGCCCTATGCAGCTTGGGGTCTCTCCTGTCCTGAGCTGACACTGGGTCTGCATGTCTCCCATAATGTCTCATTAATCACCATCTGATTTCATTTGCATATGCTAAATGTAAATACATGTTCTGGCAGATTTTTCTGCATGTCTGTCCAACTCGTTTCCAAACGCAGGGAATGGGGACGGTCACATCCGGGAACACGAGTGCATTCTGTGGCCCTGGGTTGACAGTAACCGTGGAAACAGAGCCGCTGAAAGAAAGAGCCGCTGCCGTGAGACGGAGCAGCAGACCGATTCTGAAACAGAGCTGAGAGCAATGCTGTCTTTATGCAGCATGTCCACACTGGCAGCCCAGCTGTCCACATCTCATTTCCTGGAAGAAGTGCTTTGGAATTGAGGGTCACCAAAGGGCTGAGATGTTTAGAAAGCGGCGTGGGTGATGGGGTAGCGTGTGATTGAAGTCCGGGGGGTGACTGACCTCTGGAAACACAGCAGGGTACGCAGGCCTGGACTTCTGCCTGCGTGTTAATGACAGGGCAAAAGAAAGTGACTGATGGAGATTCAATGACGGATTCTATTCGGAAATGTTCAGCAGAATGCAGACAAAAAGAGGTTTGCAGGTGCGGCCAGCCCTAAACTCACATAAAGGTCAATCAGAAACGAGTAAACTGAATAAGGACCAGCTACCGCCCCCGGCTCTTAAGCTGCACCACCCAGTCCATCCTACGGTGTCGCTTGCCGCTGCTCTCCTTGAACTCTGTTCCTCCCGCCGTTGGGGGGCATCTTGGGGGAAAAACACACGCCAGCGTTCAGCCTCCAGAGAGGGAACAATCTGGTTGCTTGGCTGCAGTACACAATCCCAGCATCCCTCAGGAGCACGCACATGCCCACACGCCACGCTAATCGCTAACCCCTTGGGCTACTGGAGGGTGGCAAAGCCAGTACTGACGTGGAACTGGGATGCAGTGTGACGTAATTCTGCCTGCTGAATTTCTGACCTCGCCAATGTTTTTATCTGGAGAATAAGGTGTTCCTGAGCAGACATTATGCATTTTGCTCCCAAACTTTAAGGATAACAATGTCCCTGAAAACACTCCCTCCACAGGCTCGGAGAGGTAAGGCAGATGCATGGCAAATGTAGGCAGAGGTCTGGTGCCTTTAAGCAAATATAAATTCCAGTGGAGTGGATTTGCATTCTAACATGAACATGGAGATGGTTTTTATAAAACAAAGATTGTTGAAGATGCAGAAGTGTTCCATCCTTCCTCTATGGAAATTACATCTCACCAAGTCAATACTAAAGCAAAATTGAACATTTAGGGGGACGTTTTTTATAATAAATATAATTATTGCCCATATTATGTATTTGCTTGCATATTTACTCAGTTTACTTTGCCCAAGGTTGTAATAAACAGTTCTAATATAGGATTTATGTTATAATCTTTTATAAAAAGCAATAAACTAAAAAATTGACAAAGCAATTTCAGTGAAGATAGCGGAATTAAGTTGACCACAGAAAAGATCCGCAACTGCAACCGCATAGTGACTGAAGGCTGGTCTTCCAACACAGAAACACCTTAAACGCGATCAGATAGACGGTCTGAGGGGTTGAAGGACTTAAAGGAGCGATGCTTGACTCCACCCATGTCCGGAGACTGGCATTGTGGCTTGGCTTTTGGAGTTTGACCATTGCCGAAGATATGCAGAGATATGCGGACAGCATCTGAGCAGGGAGCGTCGGGGAGAGGGAAGGTTATGATGCCGCCGTGGAAATCGGTGCGCTCCGGCCAAGCGTCATGTCCGAAATGGAAACACCCCGGTGAGATTCATCTTCTATCCGTAAAATTAATGTGGTAACTATAGAGTCAGCAAACATTATCGGCTGAATGAAGAAAGTTGTGATTTGTTCTACAATTTTAGTAATGAAAAAAAAAAACTGGCATTAATTTATCTTGTCATCTCTTATATTTGTAATATTTTTCAAAATTAATTAAATATTGTAAGTTAGTTACTGAAATCTTCTTTCTTTGATTATTACTTATTTTAAATATGTAAAAGTCCAGATAGTCCGGATGCACCCGTGCGCCCTGTGGTTCCTGTGATAAGTGGGTTATTATTATCAAAAATAAATGCATGGGTCGGTGTTAAAAGAAATGCTTCTTCTCGCAATGCAGAATATCCACGCAATTTAACACTTACTGGGCACTGCAGATAACGTTGCATTACAGATTTATTCACGAGAATCACATGTGATGATAAATTAAAGCCAGTTAAACTCTTTTACTATGAAACGATTTGGTAACTTGTTTTCAGCGGACTTTTCTGTATGGTCCATGTCACATTTCAGCACAACACTGACAACATGAAACCTTATGTTGAGCAGGTTCCGATTAAAAAAAAAAAAACCTGGAATACTCACCACTAATCGTTAATCACCAGCAGCGGCATTGTTTACATCAGAAGAGGCTTTTCTCCGGAGCTGCACACAGGCAGGGTTACACGCGTCCGGTTACAGATCACTGTCCTGTTGATGCGGGTCTCGACCAAAGAGTGATGTCACTGTCTGTCCGAACAGATTTAAGTAGACGTGAAGACGTGAGGCTGGATGACAACCGACAAAATAAACATCCAGTTGGTCATTTCATCAAAAATATACAACACTGTGCAAATGTCATAGGCAGTCAAAAAATGACGTTAAAATAATCAAGTTGGTGTAAAACTATATTATGTCTGTCAAAGCGTGTCAGCTTAACCATTTCTAAACCTGTCAAAGTCACCCCAATATTTGCAGCCACCCTCCAGTACACCCATGTATTTTCTGACTCCACCACTACTCCACCTTGTTTGGCTGAACACCTCATCGAGCTATTCAGCTAATTAAATTAGTTCATTCTGTTTGTGATTAAATTTAACAAACATGTGGAATGGCTGAGGCGCCCCTGAGGAGAGGTTTGAGAGCCGAAGTGGCGCTCGTCTATCCATCCAGCTAGACATCAGTAACAGAAGAAATTCTTATTACTTAAATCAGTCAATTTGCATATCTTCTAATGCTAAATTGTGTGTTTTTTTTCTCTGAGAAAATACACACTTTCTACCCAGATAAATAACCGTAAGCGTTTCTGTTGACTGCCTATGACGTTTCATTCCGTACTTGGCCAGTGGAGACCGGGGAAGCCCCGCAGGCCAGCGGAGATGCTTAGACTCACCAAGACTGCAGAGTTAAGATCACAGTAGCGTCGGTAAGCAAACAGCCCCAGGGGACTGGAGAAGGTAAAGGAGGCACCTGGGCCCACGGCTGCGTATTATGTTCACATGAATAAATCATTGAGGCTGTTCAATGTTTGAGAGATTTTCTGCTGCTTGCAACATAAGACTGGTAAAAAAAAAGGAGGATTAGGTGATACTGAGGTGCTGATGACGGTGGTTCCACTTAGCTACCCAGCCGGTGTGTCTACACAGTATTAAGGCGAACGTGGACATGAAACGGCGACCGGCTTCAGCAGCAGCCCTTAGGGAATAAGGGAAGGTCAGAGGTCATACTGGCCTTTCCGGAGCTCTGCAGAGCCGTAACTGGCCACCCTTGGGGGCTTTTCGCTGTGCCCGGGCCGTCGGCCCTTTTGCCAGCGCCCGTGTTGTAAATCGATACCGGTGATCAGATTTTTTTCACTCTCGTTTCCATCCGCAGCCAGGCTCTGGCTACCGGAGAGCCAGTGAAGCAGGGCTCAGCTGAGGCGGCGCGACTGAATTATTGATGCCTCGAAAGGCTTACAGGATACGTCTCTCAGGGTCCGAGAGTGAGAACTTCCTTTTGTGGTGGGAGCGGATCTGGCGCTGCCCCCTTGGGGTCATGGCGGCCTGTGATCAGCAGACACCTGCAGCAAGTTAAGCTGTGAGACACAGAAGGATGCAGCCATTTACACACGTGCAGAAGGAAGGAAATGTGTCATTGGTGTCGCTGAGAAAGGTAGAGGCATTTTCAATTGGGTCATGTCCGCACAGCTGACTTAGAGAGTGATGGTCGCACATGTGAACTGGAGATTCCAAATGACCGTTAGGAATATGACACGCTTCCCTAATGAGTCCCACTTTGGAATGAATCAAAGATCATTTTGCAGTATTAATGTGAACAGAGCAGAGGCTGAAGAAGCGTGTGAAATGTCATCAACTGGGCCGTGCAAGTTCCTGAAAGTTAGTAGTTACAGTTACTAGTTAATTCAATTACTTTAACAATTACTGCATATAAAAGTAATTACTTACTAGGGAAAGTAACTTCTGCTTCTGCATTACTTCAATTCTATTATTAATGCATACGTACCCAGACAGCAACCATATGTCGTGGGGACGTTGGTTAAGATCGGAATGTTGTTACATGATTTCGTTCCATTAAGGCCTTTTAACAATGAACAAGACCTTGGGATACTTAAACTCCTCTGCTTGAGGCAGTAACCCCCCCCTCCCCAAGGAGGGCAATCCACCCTTTTCTGGATGAGAACCACGACCTCAAACTTGGGGGGCTGATCCTCATTAAGACTGAAACCAAGGACTGCATCTCCCTGCCCAGATTGGGGAAACCGGACCCGGAAGGCGGGGGCCGGTGCCCCCCCCCCCCCCCCATGGGCTCACCACCTGCAGGGGGAGCCATGGAGGTCAGGTGCGGGTAGCAGTCAAAGGCAGGAGCTTTGATGGAGGAGCTGGGGGAGGTGGCTGGTGAGAGGCAGAACTGGGCATTAGACTTAGACTGCTGCCCCCCCCCCCCCAACCTGAATAAGTGTCAGGAAATGGATGGATGAATAGATGGAACAGTTAAAAAAATATTTCATGAGCGTTTAAGCGAATGCATTTTTTTCAATAATTTTGCTTTAGTCTGTTGTTGCCGTTTCTGTCATGCTGTCAATATTTAAAATAAGAAGCGTATGACTTTTAATCAGTGGTTTGTGTGGTATTGGTAGCAGTATACCTACCTGCACAGTAAACAGAACAAATCTAGCATATAGTATATAAATATATATAATATAACCCTGTTGTGGGTTATATAGCCTAATCGGGGAAAATAACAGTAGGCTAAATGGCACCTAGTGACCTCATTAACATTGTGTTACAGTTGGAATAAATCACTCAGACATCGGGGGAATGTTGAGTCAGTATTCAGTAGCAACGTCTCTGTGATAGAGACTCTTTGCCGATGGATGTTCAATGTGCCACGTGCCATTGCATATTTCAGTATTATTGCTGTGGCAGTGCAAAACAATGCAACTGTCAGATTTGACCTGTTACTCTACTTGATATAAAAGTACATAATTTTTTAAGTTAATCATTCATTTTTGGTGTATAATTTAATTAGGCAAACTGTTAACTATTTCAACATTTGTACTGTGATTATAGCAGTTGAGCAAGTGTGTTGAATCAGTTTTCTAAGATAAAAATAGGTTTACCTGTTGGCCAGAGTTCCTTTAATTCTGATTGGTTAAAATCTGGCATGTGACCCTGTGATAACAGGGAGTTTGGGGGACTGTTAAGGAGAGAAAAATGGCAGTTTTATGCATGGACCTATGTAAAGTGTGGCTGGTCACAAAGTAATCTCTCCCCATCCTTGTGTCGTTTTACCTGAGAAATCCACCCACTTAATAGCCAGGACTCACAGGTGAAACCAATATCACCCATTCATTGTACCACTGCAAGGCTGGATGACATTAGATCATAAACAGAATATTAGGCTGCATTTATCCATTAATTTTTTTATGTGGTAAAACAGTACCGAATTTTGTTACTGCTAAAACAAGTGGAACACTGATCATTAAATGCTCATTTGGTATAATGGCTGGATGCAGTCAATACTATGTCTAATAAATCTTTCTCCTTGATCATTTTAGGACAACACACGACTTTTCCCAAAAGCATCGTGTCTCAGGATAGATGGCACGGGGAATGCCGGCCTCGGCCCGGCTGCGCTCCGCTCCCTCCCTGCAGGTCTCAGCACTTGCGGTCCTGCCGACTGGACGATCCGCACCGGCCCAGTGCTGGCAGGTTTGCCTTCCTCAGCACACACGCAGAGGACAGCCCCATGCGGCCAAAGATCGTGACGGTGGTGCGGCCAGGCGAGGGGGCTCCGCTGAGGAAGATTACCATCCTCCTGAACAGGCGTGCAGTGCAGACCTTCGAGCAGCTGGTGGCGGACATCTCCGTGGCGCTGGGCCTCCCGCGGTGGAAGAATGACCGTGTCCGCAGACTCTTTGGCCTCTGGGGCGGCGAGATCCGCAGCGTGTCCGACTTCTTCCGTAACGACGACATCTTCGTGGCCGCGGCCAGGGACAGGCCGCCTGTGACAGAGGTGCAGGCCGTGCTGGAGGAGCTCTTCCCGGGGGACGTGTGTTTCCACGGGGCCGTCCTGCGAGCTTGGGAGAAGCTGCTCTGGGCGCCGGCGAAGACCTCCAAGGCAGACAGCGGCTTCCACGAGGAGCCGGAGGCCGATCGGGGACTGCAAGCCGGGGAGCCGGGAAACAGCATCCGGAAGACCAGGGACAGAGCTGAACGGGATGGGCAGAATGACCGAGATCGGACCCGGAAGTGGGATCGAGTGAGACGGGAAGGGCAGAAGGACGAGCAGCTGCGGGTGAGGAGGCCCAACAAGGCCAAGAGACCGGGGGGACGTGTGGAAGAGGCCCCTGGCACCTGCTGCAGGGAGTGTGGAAGGGCCGGGGTCCAGGGCGCCCCGCTTGCTCCAGGAGGAAGGCGAGGAGGACGGGCCATGGCGGAAACCGGTACGTGCGATGAGGGAAGGAAGAGCGGCCGTGATGGGATTGAGGAGTGGCCACAGGCTGGAAGGGCCGGCGGAGAAGATGACCAGCAAAGGCCGAAGGGGCCAGCAGACAGTGCAGGGTGTCCCGCACAAACCAGTGATGGGATGAGGAAAGAGAAGAGCAGCGAAACTGACAAGAGGGTGAAGAGTCCTGCTACACGTCTGCGCTCTGCTGACGGCCAGGGTGAGGGGCTGGGTGGGAGTCCCACTGATGAATGTCAGGAAGAGGAAACCTGCAGGCAGGCAGCTGGGAGGCCCAGAGGGGACCTGACATACCCCCTACAGAGTGTGAAGGGCGGCCCAGCGAAGAATGAGGCGACGGCAGGAGGCAAGGCCGACACGGGGCCGGAGGCCAGCCCCCCAGGCCACCTGGTGTCCGGAGCGGGTCATTCCCAGGCGGACATTGAGTGCCACTACGAGATGGGTCGTGTCATCGGGGACGGGAACTTCGCCACGGTGAGGGAGTGCCGGTTGCGCCCGGGGGGAGCGGAAGCCCCCGTGTTCGCTATGAAAATCATCGACCGCGCAAAGCTGCGTGGCAAAGAGCACATGCTCCAGAACGAGGTGTCCATCGCATCCGGCCTCTCGCACCCCAACGTGGTGCGCCTGCTGCGGCACTATGAGACCGCTGAGCATGTCTTCCTGCTCATGGAGCTCGTCCGCGGCGGCGACCTCTTTGACGCCATTACAGAGTGTGGCAGGTTCTCAGAGGCCAGCAGTGCCCGCATGCTGTGTGACCTGTGCGGGGCGCTGGACTTCATCCATTCCAGAAGCATCGTGCATCGAGACCTGAAGCCAGAGAACCTGCTGGTGAGCCCCTCCTGCCTCAGATAGCTAAAGGGCAGGAGATGTTTACATGTTGTTTTATCCATCCATCCATTCATGTTTCATAAAAAATTACGCCACACTGAGTCAGTATATACATTTTAAATAGCATAGCATTAATAGCATGTTCCTTGCTTTACGACGCTCTGACTTTTGATATTTCGACTTTACGATGGTGAATAGCGACGCATGTTCAGTAGTTCAGCTTTGACCTGTGACCTGTTGCCTGTTCCCAGGACAGCGATGCGTCATATCAAACTTTTCACCGATGCCGGGGCGACAGCAGCACCCACGCAACCATGATTTCATTCTCTGTAGAGACTGTGAGCATAAGCATCTCGTACAGCGTTTAACAACATATCGGACGGTGTTTTCTTTCTGTAGTTAACCAAATATTTTTTTTCATTCATTTATATACTTTTCAGTTACTGGTATTCAGTTAGTTACAGTAATAATTTATTTACTTACTCACTCGGTGAGAGTGGTTATTTGTGGATATTTATTCATGTATTTATTTATTTATCGTATCATATCCGACTGATATTTTCCATTGATTATTGGCTCATTGGAAGCAAACCCCATCATAAGTCAGGGAGCCTATTTATGGCTCAGCAACGTATGAAAGCACTGATGGATGGTAAAAAATGAATCTGCAACACTAGAGTCAATGCCTGGCAGTGGTGAGGATAAACCAGGCCTTGGGGAGCACTGTGTCACTGGGCTGGCCTCGGCACACCCTCCGCCCTAATTATAAAAGCAGCATAGGAAAACAGATCCATCCGGAAGGAGGTCCAAGTGAAAGCCACCCGCTCCATGTTGTGTTCTGTCAGTGGGCGGGTCACCGAATGCCCCCTCACCCCGAAACTGGATCTGCCACCTGGGAATTAAGTGTCAGAGGACGCAGGTTCTCATGCCGCGGTGGCTGGCAGCTGCCGATGACACATGCTGGCGGTGTCGCATGCTGACGGTGTCGCATTTCGTTTCTCGGCCGTCAAGGTGCAGCGCAATGCTGACGGCAGCACCACGTTGAAGCTGGCCGACTTCAGCCTGGCCATGGTGGTGACGGAGCCCATCTTCACGGTTTGCGGCACGCCTACCTACGTGGCCCCGGAGATACTTGCGGAGAAAGGTGAGGGGATTTGGGACCCTGAATACGCAGGAATTTGTTCAGTCACTGTTTTCTGGCGATCCACAGTCTCTCTCACATTCACACTTTACTAGATCATAATTTTTACCTGGGAACTCCCCTGGACTGCCCATCTCGCATAGCGGCCGTTTTCCCAGCGGTCCATCCAGACATCCATGATCAGTTAGTGTATTGCCTCACTCCCTTGTTAAGTGCCTCCGGACAGCTGCGTTATGAAAGTTGCCGTACAAAAATAAATCTACAGGAATTTCGTATGGCTAATGGGCACCTTCATTTCAAGCCTGAGCAATATTTTTGTGGGCTCTTTCCCTGAAGGCTATGGGCTGCCAGTGGACATGTGGGCCACAGGGGTGATTACCTACGTCCTGCTCTGTGGCTTTCCCCCCTTTCGGAGCAGAGGGAAGGATCAAGACGAGCTGTTTCAGCTCATCCAGCGAGGGCTGTACGAATTTCTGCCTCCATATTGGGACAGCATTTCTCCCGGTGAGATTTTCTCGGATGTGTTACGTCTGTGGTGCTTCCCCTCGACAGTTTTCATTTTGTTCTTTAGTTGTTGGGCTCATTAAAAAAGCTCTTGGTAGAAGTTGAAGGAAAACAAAATCATAATTAGACAAACTCCTCTCTGATCCCTAATGATCTGTTTTATCATCAACTTGAAGAAGCCATAAGTAGTTGTGGGTTTGTGTGTAAAACTACCAGCGTTTTAGGTGCTGTAGGGCACGTTCTGAACGCCCAGGGTTCAGGTCCCGTGAGCTGACACGTCTGTTCTTCCCACAGATGCCAAAGACTTTACCAGCGAGCTGCTCCTGGTGGATGTGCAGAGGCGGCTGACAGCCAGGGCAGCCCTCCAGCATCCGTGGCTGCAGAGCAAAGGCCAGCTGTGCCGTCAAGGTCACCAGAGCACTGGAGAACGATCCGGAGCTGGGAGCAGAGGACAAGAGCCAGCCTGATGGCGTGGAAGCCGCGTAGTCAGTCACAGAGCCCAGCAAAGGCAGACACCATATCCATTAATGAAGAACTCCGTGGGCCAACTCCTGGGTCACAGGCAGGCCGTTACTCCAAAGAAAAGTCCAAGGCCCCCAATGTAACTTTCAGGACAGTGCCATGAATAAACAGGCTTCCTATTGGTGCATGGAATCCAGCAGAGCACCAATGAACTGGAATGAAGAGGCCTCTTATGTTTCCAAAATGAATTATTAGCTGTTTGGAATAAAATACTTCTTGCTTTGACTACAGGTAGCGTAGGAACTCTTTACTGTGCCATCTTCAACATGTTTTCAGCATGTGACTTTAGCCATTTCGTGGGTCATCAAGCACTAAATTTTCATAATTTAACATATCAATGTTTACAAATAACAACAAAGCTTATAAGCGGAGTTCTACTTAAGAGGCGATGAAAATATGTGCACAAAGGATATAAATGCAGACATACAAGGCACTGGAACAGCCCCCCCCCCCCCCCACATTTAACAACCCCGTCATGAAAAAAATCTGTGTGGTCATTTCCAAACATGGTAAGGGAGAGCATCGGCTGCTTCCTCCTGTTAAGGACGCTGTTCCGTCCGCCCTCCCCGGCCCGAATCACTAGTCTGCTTCACCCAAACAACCAACCCACCACTGTGCGCATTCCAAACTCATTAGCTTCCAGAGCCCAGTCATAAATGTGGGAGAAACTTGTGCAGCACTTCTGGGGGAGGTTATGCTATGGGGCAATAAAGAAAGACTGATCTGAAAATTGATACTTATGTTACGTATGTTATAGAAGATACATTATGAACTTACACTAAACCTTTAATGAATTTCATGTAAAGGTCCTCACTGCCCCCCCCCCCTCATCTGGAACAAAATTGTGTCTGTATTTCAAGAAAAAAAACTTTATTTTCCAATGACAAGGTTAAGGCTAGTTCCTGCAGCCCACCTTCCACACATATATCCTGGTTAAGATTTGGGGGACTAACCTTAGTAAATGAATTCAATTTGTATTTGTAAACATATTTGCATTTTATAATAAAATGCTATGAAGAAAAGGAATGTTGTTAACAGAAATTTAATAAGCAATAAGTTGATGAGTCGCAGATACGACTTCCCGCAAAGGACACTCATTTGTTATAGATGGACAGGTAAATGAAGAAGTGAACAACATGGTGGCATCACTTTCACACAGCGGGCCGTGCAGCTGTGCGCCCAGGCGTCGCGTTTCAGGGTCCGTGTGACAGCGGCGCCCACAGTACCTCCAAAAACAAAACATCCGCTTCGCGACTTCGCAAGCCAAAGACAGATCCGAAACACTTCTGTTCTGACGCTACGGACCAAAGCAACTGATAAATCGTTACAGGTTAGGGTCTCTCAAGGTGAACAATTTTTTTCGTAGTTGAGTCTTGGGATTATGTCGAATATATAATACAAACAAGAATAAACAAAACACGAATGTTATTAATGAGAAACACTGTTGATTATATAAAAGTATAAATTCGAAGGAAATAAAAGCATTATGGCGCATATCTGTTTTTCAGTTTTGTGTGTCCCCAAGGGGTATCAGAAAGTCTTTTGTTTTTAATCTCACTTGTTATTCTACGAGGAAAGTGATGGTACATCTATTTACTGTGGGTTTGTTTGCCATCACACGGTCTTTTCAGCAGTTAAACAATGAAATATTTGGGTTTACCATTGGACAATGCAATGTATCCTGCAATTTAGTATTTCTTCGCGAAAGGTGACGCCCAACGGGACAGTCATTCTTTTGTCGCATATCAGATTTCGCCAGTCACCTTACCACGCGCTCATAAAATTGACCTGCAGAAGGCTAGTGCGCCTGCGCGACGCATAACTTTTTAAATACCCCAGTCATGTGACTCAACAAAACGCAGCCAATCCGTGACGGTTCAGAAGGAATGGCAAGCGAAGCCATCGCAGCTACTGGCAAAATATCGACAATTCGTCAACCAACGGAGTTCGGGATTTGCCGTATCCGTGACCTTTGCGCAGTATTCGCGGAATTGATTGGGAGTCGCTGCGCACCGCGGAGTCAGGCAGAGGAGGAGACGGACAGAAGGAAAACAAAGATGGCTGCGTAGTCCGTGAGGCGATTTTAAGCACAGTCGCAATACAGAGGCTTCTCTAAAGGTCTGTCAGGTCTGAGGCTTCTCGGGCAGGCCGAGAAGAAAGTCGGGGATCGAAGTGCTGAACCATATCGCTAGCGGGCTACAGGGAGGGTGCTGTCATCGCGGATAAAGCCGTCAGCAGGACGTCAGGGGCTGTTTTGTTCCGAGCAGGGTAAAATACTTTGCCGTTTTTAAAGGCTGATAGCTTGATCAACTTTTAGTGTAAATAGAATAAACGCCACACATTTACGCAGACAGGCCGCCGGACGGTCAGCTAATTCGCAAACTCCGGCCCCCTATTTTATCTTTAAATTTGTTTTTAACCCGAAGCTGAATATTACGAAACAATCGCTCAGATACCGCGTTAGCTAGCAGGCTACCGCACGTAGCTCTGTGAGGACGCTGCTAGCTGGCCGCCTATAGCCAGATAAAGCTCCGCTAGGGTCGGAAGTCGGGCGGGGGGATCGAACGACAGATATTTTATCGAGAAGCGAGAGACATCTCGATGTCTTCCCTGGAAGAGCGGGGAGACGTAGGAGTCGGGGCAGCTGCCGGCTCTTCCTCGGCCGGTGTAGGTGTCGGTGCGGTGGGTGGTGCCCTGGAAGCTGTCGCGGGGGGGCCCGTGCTGGCCGGAATGCAGGAGGAGGCCGGGCTGCGGAGAGAGGGCTCCGGGCCCGAGTCTGACCCGGACGCGCCGCCCAAGAAGCGAGTGAGACTCCCGGAAGGCGAGTCAGGGAAATTGGAGGAGAGATTGTATTCCGTACTCTGCTGCACGGTGTGCCTAGACCTACCCAAAGCGTCCGTCTATCAGGTAAACTGGAAATCTGGCTTTCATGTGTTTTTATGCTTTTTGTCTCCGATAGCTTTGAACCCCCCCCCCCCCACCCACCAGGGGGAATATAAATGCATCCCGATAACTGGTTAGTATCTCTTCGTCCCCCCCCTTCATAGATTTGCAACAGTATGTGAAATTTCTTGTTGTAATACTTTTTTCCCCCACGATACCGGGGGTCAGCAGGTCCATGCTTGCCAGACAATGAACTGGAGGCTTTCTAGAAAAAAAACAGTCTGACGCCAGTTATGCTCGCGACCAGCACTCGAGTCGCCGGACACGCCGCTTCACAAAATGCTTGTAAAAAAGAGTCCCCAGCGCTGCTGTCCGGACCGAAACGTGACCATACAGTGTCTCAAAATGCAACATAAAATTCCCGATGGGGGCAAAAAGAATTTAACCAAACGCCACCCTCTCAAGACAATTCCACATTTATGTGTAGACTTCAATTTTTCCCACACATAAGCTTCTAGTTAAAATTAAATGAGGGTATACTTCATGTCCAGCCCACTTTTAATCTCTACACATCTGCCAGTTTGTACCCTCCCCTGAAACACTAGCCCCCCCCCATCCCACCTGAAACCAGCCCTCACCCATGTGTGTCACCTTTTTTCCTGCTAAAGTCCCCTCCATGAACACCAGGGAGCGATCCCTATCTCTGATGTTTCAGTGGTCACTGAAAGGTTATTGCCCATCTTGTAATTTATTTGCTGTTCTCATCCTGATGAATAAGGGTGTTTGACGTCATTACTTAGTCTTACTTGTTCAAATAATGTATGAACTATTGCATAACCATGTTAGTTGTTAAGATTAAGTTAAATTCTATATAAACTGTTAAAGAAGTTCTGTCATCCTGTTTTCAGTGCGGATTAAGATTCACATATATTTCTGCACATTGTCGTTCTTAGTTTAATGATTTATAAACCACTTTTGTACATTGGAAACTTTCAACGTTTACTGTACTTCCTGCAAAGTGTATTTACAATATGTAGCTCTGAAATGCTACACAGGTGTTGTGTCCTTGTTAAAAAATGAAAATCGTTAGACTGTTCTCATTTGTAATTTAAATAAAACCTAGTTTGGAAAAAATGCTGGTTACCCTTGGCTGTTGTGTAGAATGGAATCCATAACTAGTTTTGCTTGCATATCAGTGTTGGTATTCCCTTGCATATGCTCGGTGAAATTAGCACATTTTCGGTAGTGTGCCCCCCCCCCCCCCCCCCGGAGTACCACATGCCACTGCCCTCTTGTAGTTCTCTGACAGAATGAGGGAAGAAATAACCAGGCGAGGTGCTACACGGGTACAGGCTGAATGGCAGCTGAGCACCACCGAAGGGGGGAACGTGGTCATGTGACTCGTCCTGCCCCCCCACCCCACCCCCCTCCTTGAGGAGTAAATGGCCAGTGACTGCTGACTTGATGGCTTGACATTCAACTCTGGGCATCTCTGCACTCTGAAACTATTCAGTAGGAAAATGCTATTCTACATAATTCCACTTTCCTAAAGTTTAGTCAATTTGAAAATTCACCTTGAATTCAAAAGTTTCTCCCCTCCCCCCTCTTTTTCAGATGTTTTTTTTTTCCTCTTATTGCTACCATTCTCCATGCTTATTCACTAATGGGATTATAGAGTTTCCTCCCTCTGGGAAATTGAGGGTAATATATTGGACAGTTTCTTCAGGGAAACGCCCCTGATCACGGACAGCTGCTGTTCTCCTTTTATACTTCCCTATGTTGTCATGCTCCATGATTAACTGCAGCTTATTATGCACAAATGTCTCTGAATTAAAAGTGATGAAAACCTAAAGTAAATGATGAAATTTGAACTGGCAGTCTGCTGTGTAACGGGTTGAAAAACTTGTTTTGTTCTCAATCAGCTTGTTGGGGAAAAACTGCTTTAGACATACTTTTTGATATTTACGTGTTTAAGCAGCGTTGTAGATAAAGGCAGATAAATATATATTTTTTCCATCTGTCTCGAGATCATTTTTTCCTGGTAAGGGTCAGTATATATAAAAAGTGGCTTTGCTGTCTCACACCTTCAAACGCTGTTTCCCGGTCTTCCCATCAGAATTTTCTGGATTTCCTGTTGCGATCCAAAAGCATGCAGTTAGGTAAAGTTGTGTTTCTGAATTGCTGATAATCTGTGAATGTGTCTGAATCTTGTTGATGTTTTTTCTGCATGGAAAAGTGCTTCCCAAACCAGTACTCTTACATTCTCCAGCTGGAGGGCCCGGTGGGGGCCGGGAGTGTTGAGGGCGTTAAGGACCTGGTATGTGTTTCTGCTAATCCTGCATAGAAGGTGCCATGACGGGGTCTGGAGTTTAGCAGGTCTGACCTGCCCATACCCCCCCCCCCCCCATCACCCCATCGAGACTGAGCTTCACCCCTGCGCTGTGGACATCGCCAGTCGGGTGCCTTCGATGCCCTGGATGCTCGATTTGCTGCTTCTGCTGGTGAATCCTCAGAGCTGGTGGACGCACCGGAACAGAATGGCCACAAAGCGCCCCCACGCCAGCATTGCCTGTCAGCAAACATGCGCACCTGTGCAGGTCTTTGCCTGCTCCTTTGCCGTGACGTATGCGACTGTCCTCTCGGCTCGCTTGATCTGCAGTTTTGTCTCACCGCTGTCCTGTCTTCCACTCAGGGGTGTGGAGTCTGCCTCATTCCCCCAGGGCCTGAGAGCCCCCCGCCTAACCGCCCGTTTGTGTGCCCCTCCCTCCCCCCCCCCCCCCCCCCCACCCC
>JAABNY020000046.1:16340067-16352440 GCA_015164015.2 Brevimyrus niger
AAAAATTTCGAGTTCTGATCGAATTTTCCCCATATGAAATAATGGAAAACCAATTCATTGGTTCAAAAAATTACACCGCTCCCGCCTCCCGCAGAGGTGCAGTTCCGGCCCTACCGCACAGACGACTTCATCACCCGCCTGTACTACGAAACTCCCCGCTTCACGGTGCTCAACCAGACCTGGGTGCTGAAGGCGCGCGTCAACGACTCGGAGCGCAACCCCAATCTGTCCTGCAAGCGCACGCTGTCCTTCCAGCTGATCCTGAAGAGCAAGGTCAACTCGGCCCTGGAGTGCTCCTTCCTGCTGCTCAAGGGGCCCTACGACGACGTCAAGATCAAGCCTGTCATCTACCACCACGTCTTCAGCAACGACACCAACGAGACCGACTACGTGCCGCTGCCCATCATCGACTCCGTGGAGTGCAACAAGCTGCTGGCGGCCAAGAACATCAACCTCCGCCTCTTCATCTTCCAGATACAGAAGTAATGGGAGGAGGAGGAGGAGGACAGTTGGGGGTTTGGAGAATAAAGGTAGTTGTTTGGGTGGGTTGGGGTGAGGGCAAGGGGTAGGGAGTGGGGGGCGTTGAATGGTTGACCCCCCCTCCTCACAAAAATAGGCTGCTGCAACCTTCAACACAACCAGAGAAGTGAAGATTAAAGAGGCAGCTGTCGTCAGAGCACCACAGAATCACGTTTATCTCTCTATGAAAGTGTGCGAGCGTCGTTCCCGCCTGGAGTCTGGCTGGGGCCTTGAGCAGCAGGCCGATGGATGGGCGCCGTGGAGAGGGGGGTGGCATTAAAGCACTGGCGCCTCGTCCATCCCGCCCGCACGGGTACACAGAGCCTTCTGGCACCGGAACTTTCACCTTCACACTCTCCGCCCGTCCTGGACGTGCACGTGTGCGGCCGTGGGTCTGAGCGCCGTCCAAGGAGCCGGCCCGGGGTCCCGTTCCACAGGGCAAACCGCTCTCCCGTCACATTGTAGAATGTCTCATTTCAGTAGACATGTGAATTCCGTCTTTATTTTAACCTTCACTGAAGACACGGATACTTCTCCGCGTGAGCCAGAGTGTACCCGTCCTCCTCACTGCCCCCTCTCCTCTCCCCTTCCCCTGTTGGGGTGGAAGATCCGGAAAAAATGAAGACTGGCACCATGCTATTTGGGTTTTTAAAGAGCATCGAAAGTGGGGAAGTAGACCTCCGCTCGGCCCCTCACGTAATTAGCACAAATGTTTACGTGTCCGTTTGCCGAAAGCAGGTGTGGGATGGGAAGTGACTGATTCACACTGCTGGGTTACCTGCAGTGACAGATGGGACATCAGGTCCTTATGATAGAGGAGTAGAACATCAACGCCTGGGCAGCTGCTCTGAGCGGAGCTTCATCCCGCCGCTGTTTTTACAGTAATAAAGCAACCTTTGATTTTTCTGTTTTACTGTGTCGGATACAGTCCTATACAGGATGTAGGACAGAACATGCAGAACCTAATGGTGGCATGTAAGCTGATTGGAAGAATTTGAGGATTGACAATTGTTGTCCATCCTGATCCCTCCTAATGGGGGGGGGGCTCTCAGTGAACACAGCAAGTCAACCTGCAGGACTGGGTGAGCTGGGGGAGTGCAGTAATGTGTTATTGGCTCAGCGACACCCCCTAACCCCCCCCCAACTACAAATCCACAAAACAAAAAAAGTCCTAAATTAAGTGTGTCAAGTTATAGGCCTTTTCCCACATCACGTTTTATTTTAAGATGGAAAAAAAATATATATTTTAGAAGAATTCTCCAACCACACGTGGCAGCGATCAAACTGCTGTTTCTGACCTGTGACCTTCTGTACGGAAAGAGAAACTTAGTGTGCATAATTTTAGTTTTCTTTGAAAAATATACTTAGTCTATAAGCTAACTTGTCTGTCTTTTTTTTTTGTTTCTTTTTAACCTAAATATTTATGTCTGTGCATTTTTAGATCGGTTTCCGGTACCTTTTCCTTCGGATATCTGCCCAGAGCCGATGTGTTACTATCAGTTTGCATATTTTTGTTCTTTGAGGAACAATCTGTGTATTGTATTAAATTTACAGTGATCCATACTGTGAAAACAGCCTTGTTTTGCATTTGTTTGGCTGTAGATGCTTCTGTCCTCAAGTCACCATCCAGCAACACAGCATTTCTCTTGTTTGATTACTTCGTCGAGCTGCCTGCTGAGCCGGACCCTCGCTGAGCCGGCCTTCCTAGCCCAGGGAGGTGCTTGTCATCACAACCGGGCACCAGATCGCTGTCATGGTGACCCTCCCTTTAGTCGTAGATCGTCTGTAGGGTTGCTGGCATCACAAGAACCCGAGGCAGGAATGCGAGTTGCTTTGTCGTCTCTCTTCCGTGAGCAGTCCAGCGCGTCCCAACTCCGCCGGCTGCTCTCGCCTCTGCTCCCCAAACGCGAAGTGCCGTTTTGGCTTTGTGTCTTTTAGGCGCCATGCTCATATTCTCGGCACAACTGGACCGCTGGCCCCCAGACAGTCCGTCCCTCTGGACTTCCGGCTCGACTGGAAGTTCCGGAGCGTGACCGGCGCTGGGCCCCACTGGCCACTTTGAGCTGTGTGTAGCCGACAGAATCCACTGGGAAGTACTGCAACAGCCAGTGCTGGACTTCACTGGAGCCATTGAATGATAGTGGAATTCCAGATTAATTTAAATGCACACCTCAAAGAAGGGTCCTTAGGGTAAACTCGCCACCTGCAAACTGATTGGCCCAGCCGGCTGCAGAGCAGACGCCTGTTATGTCACGTGCTCTGCTTATGGCCCTGGGTCTGCTTTGGTCATTCTGCTTGCTGTGGTCAAAGCTTGGATCTTAAGTGCTGTTAAACCCCAGAATGAAGTGGAGATATGGTTCTCGATAGGGTGTGTCATTTAGGAGGGGGAAGGGGAACCACTGGCCACCTGAGCTGGCCTTCTGGCAGCCCCTGCCCCAGACCTGTGCCCCCCTGGCTGCCCCCCTGGAGTCACTCAAGGTCACTCTTCCGGTCTGTACTGGTTTGTATGGTTGAAGCTTCATCTCTTATCGCCTCTCTCCGCCCCCCAGCCCCCATGGTTGCTGTAAATGTGCCTTTCAATTAAAGCTGTTGTGTGACCTGTATGCAGAAGTTGTAGAATATTGTTGCCCCCCCCCCCCCGCCTGTCCCTCAGCTCTCACTGACACCACACTTCATCCTGACAGAAGCCTGCAGCGCCGTGACACTGAACCCTAATGGAGAGAGGAGACTCGCAGATGGACGGGGGCATGGAGCTAAGATGGTATACAGAACATAACCTCTCAACAAAATCATTTGGGTGCCGGCTGGTAAAGCAAGCATGGGTTTTAAAATACCCCACGTGGTGTCTAACGATGTGAGCATTTTTTTTTTAGTTAAATACGACTTAAAGTTCAATTGATCTGAATAAAGTGCAATTAAAGCAGATATTGATACCAAGGGCAGAGCAGAGACGAACGTAGATAGGGTGTGAAACGTACAAAATGCTAAGACGCAGAGTACAAACAAGTAAATATAGTGTAAATCACGAAGTGCGTAGTGATTAAAAGGACATTAAATAAATTAATTCTAGGTAGACTTGATTTGATTCATGAAGCTGTAGCATTTTTTTGACGCACGGCGGAGAAATTTCAGTGAAAGTGATAGAGAAGCATTTAGGTTTGCGGTCTTTCTGACACTAGGGCGACCTCTTTAAAACGAGTTTAATACTAAAAACCACAGTTACCCATCCATCTTCTAACCACTTATCTTGGACAGGGTCACGGGGGAGGAGAGGTGAGCTTTGTGTCCACCCTGGTTGGGATGACAGCCAAAATTAACTGGAGTGACTTTCCTGTTTCGGGTGTCATTCTGCATTTCCCCACTTCTCGTCGGCCAGCAATACTTTTCGACCCGAGTCCTTGCAGCAGCAGTAACAGTGCCCCCGTGCGGGGTACCGCCGAAATACATGCCTGTTGTTCAAGGTGTTCTGACGAGTTGAGCTACCTATCGAGACGTGCTAGCGAGCCTTTCTACCCATGTGCAGTTCCACCGTTTTAGGGTTAGGGTTACGGTAAGGGTTTTGGGGGGGTTAAGGTTAGGGTAAGAGTTAGAGTTAGGGCTATCGAGTAGCACTACGGCAGCCTAACTCGACAAAGTAGCTCAACTCGTCAGAATACCGGGCTGGAAGCTGAAACTGGGCGCTTTTTACGACGTTGCACTGAAACTCATTGCAAGGTTTTCTGTGAATTGCTTGAAAACCTCTTTAGGGATTTCGATATTTCATATCAGTTAATCATCAACTTTGGATATCTCATTGCAGTCTTGTTACTTCTACTGAACTACGAGAAACATGATAATTCTTCATTTAGAAATGGGTGATTGTATCCGCAAAAATACGATACAAAGATTTTGAATTTTTTAAAATTGTACTAAAGTGTACTAAAAGCGAATTATACTAACGTAGTTATGTGGCAATACAATTTTTCAGTTGTACTACATTATATCCCAACATGAAGGAAATCTGAAAACTTGCTTAGTTACAGTATGGTTAGGTACTGAAAATAAATCTAGGTTGTATTTTCATTATATTTTATATTTTATGAAACCATTGCGCCATCTTGCGTTTAAAATATTTACGTTAAACGTTTACGTCCGTGCAGCTTGAGTATTTCACGCATTTGCTTGGCTCGAGAGGCCTGTAGTATGCTCATTGTTTCTAAAATAATTTTGCTCATTTTCATTTGTACCTGTATATAACAAAAGGATTTCGCTGCCACACACTGATTTTAGTGACTGATCTTACAGTCAGCCACAGAGACTGGATTGAAACTGCACTACAAGTAATTTCTTCGCGAAGCAAACAGATCGATTTTCGCCCCACAGCGCACACAATAAGGGTCATGTGCTCCGTTTATTACTAAAAAGCACAATGTTCATTTTAGTCTCTAGTAATTACAGGTGTTTTATGTTCTCTATGACTGGCTGCGGAAGTCTAGAGCAGTTCTAGCCCTTCGCCTGCTGGGAGACTTCACAATCCATCAAAACGAAGATTGCGGTTTAATCGTTTTTTTTTTTTTTTTTTTTTTTTTTAGCAGTGGAGTTGTCAGCTGGGTCACGCACCAACTACGCAAACGGAACGGCGTAATATTCCATTTCGTCCACAAGGGGGCGCAGGTCCATCACAATAAAACTCAAGTAGCATACAAGATATTTGGGCGTCACTGTAGGTCTATGCAATCAATTCCGGCAAAAATCTATTTGTCACACGCAAAACCTTTGGGAATTAACATATCTAAAATGCCTCGTGGGAACCCAGTAGATCATACAAGCAACCTCGGTGTTTTAGTTGGTACGTTCTTAAAACAAATTTCACGGCACGTATTCCGTAGTTAAATACATGATAACGTCAGTCAGCCCGATGGCCACTTCAAACGCGCGTTTCCCGCAGTTATTTCTCAGATGCTGAACGGAGTGTTTATGAATGCTAATTGACGTAATTGATTTGCTTGGATAACACTCCCCAGAGACCGTCAGCGCAGGGGGGCCGCAGGGAGGGAAATCAAACCGGGGTATCAATTTGGGGCCCCGCGCTCCTGCCTGGGGGCTTGATTAGCTCTAGATTGCCGGCTTGATTGCAGAAACAGAAAGGATGACATGGTAATTACCGTGAAAGCTACCTGATTGTCTGCCTATAGCGTGTTTGTCCCGCGCTTCTTTATTCGTTTCATAAGGAAAACAAAAGCAGAGCGACTCAAAATTGTTACGGAGCATTTAATGTTAACGTCTTCATTATGGCTAAAGATAAACCTAAAGCCAATGAACCTCTAGACAGGATAGGGGCTGATGTCTATTCATTAACGTAATAGTGGCTTCGAAACTGAAGCATAATAAGGTGGTTAAACCTTACGCTAGAACAGGCAGCCACGGGGTGAAGGAAACAGAAGCGGGGATCTGCCGGCCCTCTAGCGCCTCGTCACGTATCGCCTTAATTTTGCTGTTTTTTATATTGGAGTGAAGCACTCAGCTGTTAATTGGGCCAAGCAACCTTAACCTATGACATGCCGCGTGCGGGAGGTTCGACGTAACTGACAAGTATTAAAATATTTCAGTGTCTCCATAACAGGGTAGCATGCAGTTATGCTCGAAGCAGTTAAGTCGCAGGACGTTAAACCCGTTTCTTTCTGTAGCCTGGTGCTGTCATGTAAGATGTGTGTGAAGAAACTTGCAGGTTTTGAAATGTTCCAAGCCATTCAAGAAATGTACTTTACAGCACCCGTTTATGCACAGGAACTTAAACTGGCCACAGTGGTTAAGGAACTGGTTCCTAGCTCAGCTTTTACATTTCCACGGTGACTTCATATACGCATACATATGTTTTTCCCTGTTTTTCAGGCCAGATAGCTTGCAGTGTAGCCAGTAAAGAATTCCCTTCTTGGGTCTTTGGCTGCTTACTGACAGGGCTGCCATCAATAAATGCAAAACGCACGTCTGACATCCAGTCAGCCACGATGCTCTTGCTCGGCACCCTGTAGGTGCTCATATCAGGTTCAGGGCCTAGGTCCTGCCTTCCAGAACCATCAATGAAGAGACACCCATCCCTCCTCAGCCACACCTACATCCTGTCTCACTGCCCAGAGATTCCTGCCAGGTGTCGCTGTCGGTGTGTCTCCTGTGTGGATCCTCCAGCTACCGGCCATCAGAATCACAATCAACCTTCAAGAGACGCCTCAAGACCAATCTGCCCCAGGACGCCCTCAGCTAGCCTTCCCACCACGAAGCTGCTCCCTCACCATCTGTGGGCACCGAGCTGCTGTCTTCTGCATCTGGAACGATCTTATTTCTGTGCTTATGCGTATCATCGATTCACGTAGCTCTCATATTAGGTTATTGGTTTATCGTTATCCTTGTAGCACGATGAGTGTCATGCGGCTGTGACATCTTAGTCAGCTCTGCTAATATATAATTTCAAATTATGTGACAAAATGGCAATTGCACAGTCTGCTTTGCTGGTAAAAAGAGTATTCCCTGTCCTGTCAAAGATGGCTGACCCCCCAACACACATCGTCCTCTGAAAGCCCCCCTCAGCTCTGACTGCAAGCAGGCTGGTTATACATCTGTGAACTGACACTAGGGCGGCGCCATTGCCTCCCCTGACAGACGGTCAAGCAGAGCAGAGTATGACAGTTTTCCTTTTTTTTTTTCTCAAAGTGTTGCAGTGTAACTGTACATTATTATAGTGCATGTATGTCATTTCTGTGCCTATGCTGTCCATGTTATAGAATATTTGTATAGATAACCCTGGTAATTGTGCACTTCCTGCCAGCAGAGCCTTTGCTGTGACTTTGCATCATTCACTCTGCCGCGTCTCGCTTCGGAGATGCATCTGTTTATGCAAATATGGAGATAAACCTGACTGGGGCGAAGATGCACAATAAAAAGTTTCTTTCATCCAAACTCCTCGGCTTGCTGGTGTGAGATCGGAGTGGAGCCCCGCCCCCAGGGAAGAGGTGAGCAGGCCCATGCTGGCACTGACCGATGGGGGGTGGGCGTTCTGAATGGGGCTGCATGCATGTCGCCCCACGTGGGCCCCGCTGCCAGATGGGGCTCGGGGGGGGGGGACGTCCAGAGCCCGGACACCGGTCCTTATTAGCAGTACTTAACAGTGTGTCTGCTGCCCCCACTGGAAAGGATGCCTGCATTTCAGAGTGTGATGAGTGTGGCTTTGTGTGACTTTTTCACTCCCCCCCCCCTCCCCCCCATTTTACCGCTGGAGAGAATCCTGACAGGAATGTGACTGAGACTCATAATGTGCTGACATATTGCTGCCTTTCTCTCCAATTAGGGCTCAGCAGCTGGGAAGCACAAAATGCAGAGCATCGCAATTTCCTAAATGATGGGGCTCCTCTGGGAATTATGGGAAAAAAGCAGCCCCACATCCCCGCCCGAAAACCAATGCAGCCCCCCCCCCCGCAGAAACACACAGACACACACACACAAACGAGCACAGAGATTCAGAGTCTTAGCGAGCTCCTGTCGCCTGGAGCGATGCTGCACCCGTCCGTCAGGCTGAGTCCCCCCCCGCAGACGGCAGCCGGCTCACACTCGCCTGAGAGCCTCAGACTGAGCAGCACCCAGAACAGCCTCCTGGTTCAACACCAATCTCACATTATTCTTAGTGTTTACAGCACAACACAGCTCTTCATATATATTGAACAAAGAGTCTGTAAGTGTTTCAGTACCTGGAGCTACAGATGTCTAAGAAATGAAAGAATTATAAGTTTTAAGGGCCTCCAGTACAAATGATATTTTCAAGGAATATTAATGTCATTTTGCTGTTTTGTATTAATGGCTAATGGAGTTTGATGTTGTGTGTTGAAGGTAAAGGTCGGCTTTGTCCTTTTTGCTTAAATGAGAGGCAGTGGAGCGTCTGCCTGAGGCTTCGGCAGTTTGGAATCACGCGGCTTATTCACTGAAACGGGAAGCTGCTGAATTCGGGAACTAGGCGCTTCAGTAAAGAGGCTGCTGGATAAAAGCAGGTCATGGGTGGTGCAAAGTAAAAAATGAAAAGTGAAAAATTAAGTAAGAGGGAATCCTGTTTCTAATAAGCTGCAAAATGACAAGAAGGACAAACCTGAAAGACGCTTTTAGGAGCCGGCAGTGAAATTTCTGATTATTTCTAGTGTCAAGGTCTTTCAGGAAACCAGAAAAAAGCTTTAAAAGTCCGACGGTAACAGACACACACACACACACACGTCTTTCATGCTCTTTAAACATCTGTAAAATGTACCAACAGGACAATTCGCAAAATTTTCATACATTTTTCACCAACGTTCACATTATAGGAGCTTTTATAATTTAATTACAATATTCTGTAGATATATTTGGGAACAGTGATTTAATTACATTTAAATGACTGCCCCTGCCATATAGTGATGTGACAGGCATGTTAATCGGCAAGGTGGGGGCGTGGGGGGGGGGCACCACTCCTCACCCCTTAGTTCCTGATTACATCGCTGGCGTCGTCAGGGCAGTGTTGATAAGCCACTGCGTGAAATCTAGGGTCAGGTGAATAGAAGGACGACAGGAGAGAATTCTGGGCTGCTTGCCCTGGTCTTCGCTGTCTCACCGCGAGGGAGCAGATGGGCCCAGATGGTCGTCAGGCGGGAGTCGCTGATGTTCTTCGTCATGGGCTTCATCAGCGTGGGATGCAGAGGAGCGTGTGCCTGCGAATTCTGCTGAAACGGAACAGCTACCTTTGGGGTCTCTTTTGCAGGTTTTAAAATTTCACTACGGAAGCGTCAGTGTTTGGTTTGATCTATCCGTGCTCAGTGGATTGACGTTAATGGAAATGCTCCTGCTTCTGGACTCTCACAGCTCCACCCACAGCAGTGCCGTGTGGAGGAAGCTCTCGGTCGCCGTGGTGCTTCATTCTGATGCAAGATACCAACTGTCCTGTTTAAATAAAAAGAGCTGCGGTAATAAATCTGAAATATGCTGAATTTTGGCAAAAATCCCATGGGTGAGGCCATTTTATTTTTGTAGATAGTATTCAAAATAAATCTTCCCGGTTTGCAGTTTTCTCCCACATGCCCCTTTGTACCCATAAAATATTGCGACACACATAAGTTCATTTTCTGATAGAATTTTATTGAGGCAGGAATCTGCCCACCATAGCATAGGGAAAAACAAACAACACCTTGTGGTTTTTTAATTCATCATAGCACAAGCAGAAACACCTCCAGTCAAAATGCCTCGATGTCCATATTTTCCATTCGCCCACTGACCTGCTCCATCTTCCATCTGCTCTCGCTTGGTTTCCATGCCTTGGCAGCGTGGGACGCTCTGGTGTATCGAGCTTGTCTGGCTGGGTCCTTGTCATCATGATACGAGCAGCTGTTCTGTGATCTTCTGCCAGTGCCGTTGTGATGCATCATGCAGCTTCGGCGCTAACTTGCATTTCACTGGGCCTTCACTGTAAGTTCAGCTTAGCAGCATTTGCAGTGGCGAACAAATACGTGTGATGTAATGCAAATGCAGCTGAAGCAGCCTGAACAGTATATCTGCTACAGAACCTATGCAGAGCACAGGTTCAGCGACAGCTTCAGTGACAGCTTCCGATCATGGTGTTTCGCCAGGAAGCTGACACTGCTGTTGCCCATCATTCATGGCTGAATAGCAGATCCATGGTGTGCGGAAGCAGTGGCATTTGTGCTCAGGGCCACTGCGTCCATGTCTCTCTACCATCAGTGTCGGGGCTGTCGGGTATCGAAGTACTGTGTGTGTGTGTGTGTGTGTGTGTGTGTGTGTTTTTGTAAACCAGGCTTCCCTACTCTGATAATAAAATCTGTAACTTTTTACCTTGTGGGGATTTTTTTTCTCCGTTCCCACAACCGAAACCTCAGTTATATAAAGATCTGTGAATGCAGTCAAAACACACAAAAAAATATTTTGTTTGGTTACTTATGGTTAAGGTTAGGGCTGGGTAGAGGTTAAGGTTGTCATTGTTGGGATTAGGATTTTGCCCATAGAAATGAATGGGCGCAGCCCCCAAAGGCTGTGTGTGTGTCTGTCTGTGTTTGTGTATCTGTGTGTGTGTCTGTCTATGTGTGTAAGAAATGAAAAAAGAAACCAGACCTTGATTAGAAAGGTGACCTTTCTTCATGAGGTCAAATAAGTTTTATTGTGTTTAAACACTACAATACAGCATATATCCATAAAAAAATCTATTGTATATAAATTACGCTTTCAATACAGCAATTCCATTGAGGCTTTGGTACAATATCTTTTTTAATGCATGTATGTATTTAGGTATGTATATATACATATACATATATATGTATATACACACAAAAATAAATGTATAGATCGATAAATTGCTAGAGATAGATATTTATATATTTATGAGATTATATATTTACTATGCGTATATATAATATATTTTTTAATACTTTCAGCTTCACAAACTCAAGACAAAGTACAAAACTAATGCGATTTAGGTTTATTACAATCTACACAGTGAATCAGTGAAAAGGAAGGTTCACCCAGTGTAAGCAGGTCACCTAGCCGAGCTACAGGGCCCCCCCTGCTGGGGGCCATCATCATATGCACCATTTACCAGTGAAACATTTTCAGTAGTTATGGTCTGTTTTGTTTTTTAAACCTTTTCGTCTTTTTACAGAATAATGGCACTGGCTGAATCGTTTTGTCCTCTCGTTGGCCGCCACAAAGGCGGTGATTGGATGTGCTGGATGCCCGGCCTGCGGGGGGCGCCGTCGTGCCTTTTGGGGGGCTGTGGCCGGACGCAGTGACAGGCATCAGTACTTCACCTGCCAGCCGGGGCTGCTGATGCTGGCACAGTTGGTGCGGCAGCTGGCCTGCACGACAGGCACCGAGCTGGTTGGGCCGCATGGCGCCGCCACCAGACGCAGGCCGCCCGGGGGCGACGGGGGCATCATGCTGCAGTAGACAGGCACCCCCGGGCTGGAGAGCGCCCCCTGTGGCGGCTGGCCGGGCAGCAGCAGGGGCTGTTGGTAAGAGGGTGGGGCCATCGCTGAGGAGGCCTGATTCATCGGCACCTGGCAGGAAGGAAAAGCAGCAACATTAGTATTATTATTATTTTTACTATTATAGAGCTTCATTCCATGGCTGGCGGTGGGTCTCCTCTGTCAGTCACCCAGCAGTGTGACAGTCAGCCTGTATTATCGTATTATTGTATCATTGGGTTGATAATTCAAGGTTTAATTGAAATTAATTGGGGGTAATATTGGTGTAAAATTAATTATAATAGGGAACAAAAAAATGTACAGAAGTGCCTAACTGATGTCATCTCTGGCATCCTTGTGGTGCATACGGAGTGCTAATTGATGTTTCAGCCACAGAATGGCACATGCTGATTCGTCTGTGCAGGAGCTGCACACCTGATATGAAGACATGGGCGGGTACGGCACCATCATTCCTTGAACTTGATTGGCTGGCTGGTTTGATGACATCAAGTTCTGGCTCTGGGGAGGCTGCTGTATGCCTATGACGCCCTGGAAAGCCTGCTGCTGATTGGACGACAGGGGCTGGTATCCTGTCAATGCAAAACAGCCTATATGTAAGGAGACACCTATACTGCACGTTTTAACCAGGGTTATATTATATTTTGTTCAGCTTGACAGGGTTGGGTCAAGTGCAGAGATCATGCATAAACTTCACCTGAATACCTTAATACCATCTGATGCTGGCTTATAACAATCCCGCCGTGACCTGCCGGGAACCCGCCCCTCAGTGCCCTCTTCCCCAACCTACCCGCAATCGGCAGACCCCTCCCCTTGAGCACATGCTCACATCCCCAGCCCGATCCCTCACTCACCCCCCATAATCGACGCGACCC
>JAABNY020000046.1:16358974-16369877 GCA_015164015.2 Brevimyrus niger
GTGGGGGGGGGGGGGGGGGGGGGGGGGGGGGGGGGGGGGGGGGGGGGGGGGGGGGGGGGCGGGGGGGGGGGGGGATGTTCAGAGCTGGATGCTCCATCTGAGAACAGCATCTGTACGAGAGGCTTTTCTGAGGGAAGCTTTCTGCGGCTTTGTCTCACGTGAAGATCAGACGTGTACATCAAAACGTGAAACTGCTAGATTTGGTTGCGGAGTAAGCAGCCCCGAAATCTGGCACGTACATGCATGTTTGCACACATGCGTTGTCTGCGAGTGCGTGCGTGTGCCTATATGTGTGCCTGCCTGTGAGCGTGTGTGCCTGCGTGTGAGTGCGTGTGCCTATATGTGTGCCTGCGTGTGAGTGCGTATGCCTACGTGTGCCTACATGTGTCTGTGTGTCTGCATGTCAGTGTGTGTGTCTGTGTGTGCTTGCATGCGCCTGCATGTGAGTGCGTGTATCTGCGTGTGAGCATGTGTGCCTGCGTGTGAGCGCATGTATCTGCGTGAGTGCCCATGTGTTAATTACCAGTGGCCTATCCTGCTATCCTGGTAGTTTCTATAACTTTAGTACCATTATGATGGGCAACATAGACCAATTATTTTAATGAGCAAATTTTTATTGAGTCGGTGTTGAAAGTGAAGGTGGGGGCTGGGGCCACGGCTGCCCTTTGCAGGGGGTCTCCACACAGCACAGATGTGCTTATCAGAAAACTCAAAAATGGGGCATTTACTGTCCTATAAAATAAACCCATTTCTGGCACTGCTGGGTTATTAAATGCATGTGGCTGCAACTGACTAGGGATGTGAGGGCTGCAGTAGGATAGGGAATGTCACAGTCAGCTAGGTCCCCAGCATGACGGATCACACTCTGGGGCCACTTCTACATGGCATGTTGGGCCACTTCTGCATGACATGTTGGGTCACTTCAGCATGACACGGGTCACTTCTACATGGCATGTTGGTTTACTTCTGCACGGCATGTTAGGTAACTTCTACATGGCATGTTGGGTCACTTCTACATGACATGTTGGGTAACTTCTACATGGTATGTTAGGTCACTTCTTTGGAGCAACCACACCGGGAAAGGTGTTATATAAAAAAGTGTAACTGAATTGTGCACCTTAGGATTCATTCCTGTCAGTGCTAGGTCAGCGTTTGCCTAGATTTTGTAGTTAAATATGAAAAAGCTCCCATGTTTTCCTGAATGACATGCACAGGAGGTCTAAACTCACCTTGACTGATACTCTGGGTTAATATTTATTACAGGAACAAAGGCAGGAACAAAGACGTACCCTGTGATTCTGTGCATCACCATCTGTGTGTAGTCGTTAGCTTATTGCCAGTTCTAATGAGCACTGACTACGGCCTCGGCTTCTGCTGTGTGCAGACCGCAGTGACGCACGCGTGGGGAGGGTCACCTACGTACAGTACGAACACAGGCGTGCTGTCAGCAGTGACAGAGTCTTATAAGAATTACACCACACAATGTTGTGGCTTTTAGCTGCAGTTCTGAAGGAATTTCATAAAACTGGACAGATTTGAATACACCCCCCATTTCAGCGTCTGACACAGAGAGAGGGCTGAGTAGGCAGCCGCCTGTGCATTAGCTGGATCTGGGGCTGCAGCTTTTGTGAGCACTGAGTTCTTCTCCTCTGCGATTTACACGAGGCTGCTCTGTACACCTCCTGCCTTTGTCAGACTCCCCCCTCCACCCAGCTGCCTTTGTTCTGTCTGGGTTAGTATGCAAATGAGCCTCGGAAACAGAGATGGAGGAATGGTAATCATAGCAGATATCGAGCTGTAGCCTACCCCTGAAGCATGTGTTAAAAAAACAACATGTAAATGCTGCTCATTTAAATTGCAAATGAGTTTCTCATTGACACAGTTGAAGTCTACTTTCCAGAAAAAAAAAACTTTCTAGCACTTTTATTTGAGGAAAAAATGCGCTGCCATTCCCCTCCTGCTTTCTTATAAAACAAAAAGCCAAAACAAAACAAAAAACTCTCAGACGGAAGTCAAATATTAAAATGGCAGGTTTCAATTCGATTGCGATTTCTGTTTGCTGTTCACTTGAGGCACCTCTTCACATTGGCGGGCTCCGCATGGCCCTACACTGCAGTGACGACCAAAATGCATCACCCTGACAATCATCCAGTGGTTTTGTCCAAAGGAATATTGGTGAAAGGCATTGGCATCAACTTGGGTGTCGCATGCGGACGGCTCTATAAGCAGGCATGCACCGTTTTATGTGGCTACAGGTGACCGACTGAACAGGGCCTGGAATATGCTGGACTGACTGATCACCAACGCAGAGGCAATTTACTCTAACAACCCAGCTGAAACCTGCTTGTTATTTTTAATCAATAACCTTGGATGACCTAGAAAAAAAAGTCAAAGATTGAGTAGATTCAGGTACCACTTAAATTTTCAACTGAATCGGTGACTTCATTGAATGAACAGACTCCAATCAAGAGAACAGAAGAACAATAAAATGAGACGGCACCTTAAGCCACAAGACATACTGATGAAGATTTTGAAAGGTACACCACAAAACCTTTTGACACTATATCTTATTGACAGATATAGTGGCGGTGTGTGGCAGATAGGCACTTAAAATAGAACATTTACTTTACGTTTACTCCAACTAGACTCTAGAATTAAATTGATGTCAAAAACGGTCAAACCTGTTGGTTAATTGCAAACCTGCCACAATCACAACTAAAACAATCAGACCAAAACATTATTGACATGCATCAGATGTGCAGTAAACAGCCAGAAAAGAGACCGGTTCACTGTGAGACCATGCTACTCAATCTCTTACAGTGCCACGGCCCCCTGTCATGCTGCTGAACTCTAGGCGTGGTGCAGAGGCCGAATGGCAGCACCAGCAATTCAGAGACACCGAACTCGCACATGCATATCAAACAGAAACACACAGAGCCTACATTTTGACGGTCAGGCGGCATTGCACTGGACAAAATGCCCAATACAGATTTAGTGTAGTGTGCAAAATGCTCTTGGATAAACAAACTGCAGTTTGTTCTGGATGGCTTCTGTTATGGGCTGAGATCGGGGACGTCCTCTAAAATGACTGAAAGAATCTGAAAAGAGTCTTTTGTCATCCACCTGCCCCATGTGTAAGTTTGGATGTGGGCTCATGTACCTGTCTGTTGGGATCCGTTCTGTGAAATCTGCTGGTTCCTATGCGTGCTGTACTGGACTGGGGTGGTCCTGTACTGTGTACTGTTTGAGGTAGGGTACTGGCCCGATGAGAAGTAATACATTGGGACCTGTGGGGTGGAAAAGACAGAATGAGGACAGAGGACAGGCTGCATATTCACAGACAGGGACTTAACGGCAGCATAGCATAGTAAGAACTGCAGGCATGGATACATCAGCAGCATGGGCCAAGGAATTCATTCTGAAGATGCAAGAGTGGATGGAAATGATCGGTGATCTCATTCAGGCAAGCTGGGACTAAAGCACAGGGGACGTAATGGGGAAGTGGTAGAGGAAACAGCCGTGGTGGTCGCAGTCTGTCAGCCTGCTTTGCCTAATCCGATCCGATGCTGCACACTGATCAAAGCAGGAGGCATCCGGTGGCAGAGCCCTGACCCGCTACATGGCATTAGCTACCTGTAGCAGCGGAGAACAGCTACGGTAAACCGGACCGCGCTCCATCCAGCTGGCAAGGCTCCTGCAATCGGTCACCTGTGCACAGCAATGTCTGCATATCCACATGGCTGAGGATGGCAGCGAGCAAATAATACTCTCCAAACATCACAAGCTGGGGAGTCAAGGGGACAGAGTAGCTGGGAGGCTTGAGGGCACCCCTGGTGGCATTAAACAGGTATTACAGGCCAATAAAAAAGTGGGAAAACAATAAAAAGATACAGCATGATGAGGTATATGGCCTTCATACCTTCATACTCCATTCAAACAGCACATAATAATACTCTCCTGCTTTGCTATGCCGTCATTTTATACTTTTTATAGCTCCAGCCAAATATTTGTTGTTTTGAAGTAAAAGAAAATATTTCCTAAAAAGAGCTGAATCCTCTTCTTCAAAATAAACCTTTAAACACTTAAAACTAAAAGCCACACATTTTCTATTGGCCTCGATAGTCTACAAATATCTTAGTTTTAAAAAGTTTTGTGGAAGTATTTCTTTGTAGCTTCTTAAAAACTTTCCCCGGTGGTTTGCATTAGCTTGGCAGCTTTTCCTGACTAAGGACTCTGCTATTTTAATTGGCTGTCACCTGTGACTGAAAAAAAGGTAGGGGGAGGGACCGGTGGAGGGAGGGGGGCAGAATGATTGGAGCCCCCATTCCAGCTGACAGCAAGTGATGGCAAAAATTGTGCCACTAAAAAATCCAGCCCCCCCAGAGATAAGGCGGCTGGGTCTGGATGGAGATAGAAGACGGACCCCGTGATCATGGCTGACAGTAAATCAGCTAGCCCGCGTCTTCTACACGTTCAAGTCAATTACAGGTAATTAATTGTCAACGGTGTCACCCGGCTCCCTGACGGGACTCCATGTGCAGCCATGTACGGGTCTCTGGGGAAGACGGAGGGGGCAGCGTGCAGCATCCACAACAGCAGTGGCACAAACACTCAGCGAGGCGGGGAGGGGGGGTGGAGGCTCTTTAAAGAGGTAATTACATAAAGAGAAACCCATTAAATTATTAGGAGGAGAAAGCAGCACTCAGCACTCAGCCTCTGCATAAACACAATACATGTTGTTTATCCCACTGAGCCACACCAAGGCCCATGTGCTTATGATGGGATGTGCTTACTGGGTTCATATCCAGGCATAAAACAGATGAATACTCTCCTATCTTTCGCTATTTCTAAACTCTTTTTTGAAGACCATGACAGAACTGCGGGCAGATCGCCCCTGTCATATTGGATGAGTACACAGCACAGATGTTGGCACAGAGCTCCCATGTGACCTAGCAGGGCTAGTAGTTAGCAGCACAGATAGCGGGCGTGATCATTAGATAGCTAAATTTACCCCAATAAGCCAATAAGAAGAACATCCCCTGTGAGATGGGGCATACTGGAGCTGGCTGTGCTTGAGATCAGACCCCTAAGATTAGTTAAGGTATAGTTGGGATAAAATTGACATGGATGGGGTATGTCTGAGATAACTGATGACCTGGATGGGGTATGTCTGAGATAAAAGATGACCTGGATGGGGTTATGTCTGAAATAAAAGATGACCTGGATGGGGTTATGTCTGAAATAAAAGATGACCTGGATGGGGTATGTCCTGGGTGGGTTATGTCTATGATAAAAGCTGACATGGATGGGGTATGTCTGAGATAAAAGATGACCTGGATGGGGTATGTCTGAGATTTGAGTGCTGTTTCTGGACCCACCTGTGATGGGCCCTGCTGAGCAAACGTGGGCGATGCCTGCAGTGTTTGTTGCGAGAGGGCAGGCCCAGGCCCGGATCCAGTGAAGCCCCCTGTGGGGGAGGTCATGACGAAGCTGGCCTGCTGGGGGGGCTGTGCGAGGACCCCTGGAGGGTACACTGGGGTGCTGGTGGGCTCTGTGGCGTCCCCTGAAGGCTGCCGGCTCAGGCTCATCTGGCCGAACTGGGAGGAAACAGCATCCCTCTGCAGAACAAGCAGAATGGAACATCACATGCGTGCAGGAGACAGCCCCGCAGCACACGGCACATGCGTGCAGGAGACAGCCCCGCAGCACACGGCAAGCATGCTCGATTCAGATGGCATGGCGCCTGCAGAACTCATGCAGGACACTGTCATGCTTCATGCTGCCTCCAGAGCTCAGAGAATAATGCACCTTAACGCATACAAGCAAAAGTCACAGGCTGTGAGCCAGTGTGCCAAGGCTCACATGTTGCGTGTGCAACCTGTGTCCCGCCACATGTCACTGCCATGATGTCACCGCCTGAAAGAGCCTAAGGAGAGTACGGGTTGGGACAGCAGCGAGTAGGTCAGTGCATGGGAACCTGTGGGGCGGGGAGAAGCATGCAGACACAGGGGCAGGCGAATACACGCATATGCAGACCCACACGGATAAACATGAGCACACGCACACATACAGGCACCCATGCGCACATGCTTACACACAGGAATGCGGGCGCAGGTGCAGGCACACGCATGCAGAGGCAGACGCACATACATGCATGCGGGCACAGACGTGCACACACACCACTAAGGGTGCGGGTACACATGGGGGCGAGGGGCCGTACCGGCGAGAAAGCCTGGCTTGGAGCTGTAGGTAGAAGGTGCTGTGCAGAGTACGGAAGCGGGGAATACGACACTGCCTGGGCGGATGGGGCCAGAGCCTGGGCAGGCGAGAGGAGAGAGAGCCGGAGAGAGAGAAAAGGAGAGAAAGGATGGGAGAGAGAGGGACAGAGGGAGAGATGGTGAGAAAGGGAGAGAGGGGGGAGAGAGAGGGAGAAAGCTGTGGTGTGGATCAGGGCAGGGGGCTCTGGGGGGGGGGGGGGGTTCATCTCCAGTCAACACACTTTGGACATAAAATATTCCATCAGCATGACACAGTGATGCGGGTGGGATTCGACTCAGGCATAAAACATTCATAGCACTATTTTTAAGAAGTGTAATTAGATTAGGGAGAGGAGCAGGAGCTGAAACTGAAATTAAAGCCTGCGCTCGGCTCGTCACACCTGAGGTCCCAGAACGTGGCTCCAAATCTGTACGCGGCTCCCGCTGGCCTGGAGCTGCAAGTGCACAGTCACACACCCGAGCCGCAGAACTGCAGCTTCCCCTTTTAATTACGCCGCTCGTGATGGCAAATCGGCTACGAATGCTGGCTGGTTCAGCTGCAAAAAGTCACGGCTGTGGCGGTGCTTGATGAAGCGGGCGGTCTGTGACGGGTGGTCTGTGATGGGCGGTCTGTGATGTGAGGCCAGGCAGCATCACAATGCCGGGGCCTGATTAATAACGCGCTTTCCGGCTTTTGACATCTGATCTAGAGCTGACAGAGACTTCAGCAGAAATACATGCGTAACGGCGCCATGATGGATGACAGGAACTGCTCGGCTAATTTAAACGACGTCGCTCTGTTGCTGTTTCTGCCTGAGACCGCCGGCCCCTTCGCTGGCTGAGTAATCGGCTCCATTTTGGGCCACTCCGCTATCCCGCGGGTCCCCGAACTCCGCCGATCAACCGGCCACAGTAAGAGGGTTCAGGATTTCCACACAATCCATGAAGATGTGAGAGAAGTCAATGTTAAAATGTCATGCCGACACGCCGGACAATGGAAAAGAAGAGGCGTAAAACAAAGTGAAAGGACAAATGGAGTCTGGTCTGCTTTTTTACCCCTCCCCGTAAATGATCGATTTAACAAAAAATAAAACATATAATTACATATCAAGAAAATGTTACCTATCATCCACCAGCAAAACTGGGTTAATACGCTAATAACCAGCCGAAGAGACAAGAAACAGTGACAGTAACTCAAAACACACGTGAAATGTAAGATATCCCATCAAGCATGTCAATTATGCTAATCTCAGCTGCAAATGGTGCTTTACTTCCTAGCAATACACTCCGAAGGCATAAAAAGTAAATCCTTAATAGAAGATGTCAGATGTCAAAAAAAAAAAACATTGATATTAAAATGTGGAATAAAACATACAGCAAAGGTAAAAATGTCGCCTTTATTAACGTAACAGCCCTCACTGGGGCTCTGCTACAGTCTGATTCATTCTCAGGGTGCTGGTGTGCCTTGGTCCTTTTGAGTTTGCTACAGCAGTAGCCACAGTGAGCCTGAGCCTAATCCTAACCCTAATCCTAACCCTAACCCTAACCCTATCCTTCAGTCTTTGCTGTCTTGTGTGTCACTGGAGTAAAAACAATGAATATGAAAAATTTGTGTCATGGAATGGGGGCATAGCATACATTTTATCAGTAAAATGGAGCTTGGAGGTTTTTCTGAGCCTTTATGCTTATAACTCTATTGTAACAATCCGAAGTCTTACGGTACATTCTGGTCACCAGTTTCTGTCAGCTCACGCCATTCTTACTGGGGAGACTGTGCTCATGAATAAAATTACATCACTTTTCCAAGCTACTTATCCAGTAGAGGGCGAAGGTGAGTGTGGCACTTATTTCACCCAGGATGGGACACTGGTGCTTCTTAAAGCACACATATGTAGCACTGGGAGATTAAGAAAATCAATACTGGAAATTACCACTTGTTATGTAATAATAAAGGCAAAGAACAGTAGAGTGACAGAGCCATACGACGCGTGTTTGTGAGCCGTTCTGCAGCTTCCCCTGGATGCATATCAGTCATATGGCTGCTGAAACGCCCTTCAAGCGAGCGAGCTCATGACACTAAGCCTCTCTGAGCTCCCTACCTGCCTAAGATTTACCTGTGGGACCAAGTGGCTGCTGATTGGCTGCTGTGTCTGTGTCTGGCCCGGCGGCTGCTGCAGAGGCTGCTGGGATTGCTGAGTGCCCTGGTGCTGAGACTGCCCAACCAGCTGGCTCCTGATTGGCTGTTGTCCCACAGGGGGGTTGTAGATGGCGGGCGTGCCGTCTGGATTTACAAACGGCTGACCTGAGGGCAAAACCACGTGCTGTCAGACAGCAGGACTGACGGCTTTGACACACACATACTCAGCATCGCTCATCGTGGAGTGAGAAACAGCCCACCGGTTCACCGTCTGTGAGACTATTTAACATTTGAGGCTTGTTTCACTGCAATCAGCTCGAAACCCCAACAACTACACAGTCACTAAAATGCATGGCTGGAATCCATAGAACAACTAGCTGCACCTGAAGCTGGTATCTAACCCCACTGGGGTCGGCATGCACTGGTTTCTTTTGTCTGGCAAGCAAATTGGCAGGTTTCCTTTTTAATGTTTCAGAACATGTACAGCAAGGGGGGAATCACAGGTTCCCAAAAACAGGCTCCTTCTTCATCACAATCATTCTTCTTGCTCTTGGATCTGACAAGTGCTATGAAATCAGCCCAGCACTGTTCTGACTCCCCTTGAAGAAGCTGCATTATTTATTATTACTATATAATTAAGAACTCAAGTCAGAACAACCAATTCACTGATGATATACGAATAGATTTTGGCTGTAATAGCGATTAATTACAGCAGGCGACATATCCAGATCAATGCCTGAATGTAATATTGACATATCTGTTACAGCTAGCAACCAGCTGTAAACACAGCTCCATCTTTTATTGACAAAAGCGACGCCTCAGTCAGTTTGCTGAAGCGGTGACCCTTGATATGTGGGTCTACACAGTAGTGGCAGCTGGTTCAATTGTGTGGGGTGTAGGGAGTCCCCCGTGGGGTATAGGGACCCCCACCTGCGGTGCAGGGACTCCCGTGTGAGGAGTAGCGACTCCCATTGGGACGCACCTGTGTGCGGATTGAGCAGGATGCTGCCAGGGGGGATGCCAGCCCCGTCCAGCGACACCAGGATATAGCTGGGGCTGCTAGGAGGCCCCTGACTCTCAGAGAAGGACACGGATCCTCCAGAGCTGGGCGGAGCAGCGGGGAGCAGGGCGGGGCCTTGCAGTGACAGATGTACCCTGGAGAGGGAGCCAGAGGAACCGCCACTGCTGGAAGACTCTGAGCCTGGCGGAGGGTAGGGAAAGAAAGAGCCATCGGACGCTCGTCAGCTTCCACGGCACTCGGGGACACGCGTGGCTGTAACGCGGGGATTCCACAATGCCGACCCTGCAGGGCCAGTCTGCAAAGCTTGCCGATTTCCCTGCTCGCACACGTTCACATCACCAGCTAACTGCCAGGTTTAGAAGGTACGTCTGAGTAGGGAGATCCGTCCAGGACCGGAACCGGGGAACCCTGCTTGAATGTGAGGGGGCCACCCGCGTACCTGCTTTGGAGAGCTTTCCGGAGCAGCGGCCGCCGGTGCCTCCGTCTCCGCGGGTCAGAACGGTGATGCCCCCGATGCTGGCCGTCTTGGTGACCGCCGGGCGGTAATTGCGGCTGGAGCTGTCCGAGTCGGTGCTGCTCCAGGGCCGGGGCTCGTTCCAGCGCGAGTCTGTCTCCGTGCTGCTCTGCCGGCTGCCTGAAGCGCGGCTCGATCCGTCCCGGTTGCCCCTGTGGAGCCCGACACACGCCAGCGCGCCTCAGTGACCCGTCCCGCTCACAAATGTCTCTGCCGAGGTGCCAGCTGCCCTCCTTGCCCGTGGCTTTGAGCCGCGGTCTCTGCTTGGGGCCTTTAATCCCCGATGCTCATTAGCAGGAACACATCTCCATGCCACCGCTGCCCCCTTCACCCAGCGGAGAACAAAGGAAGCCCAGCACACCTACATGCTGTCCTTGGAATGCACCCAGCTAAAATGTCAGTGCTGAGAGAACAGGGCGCTTTTACGGCCACTTAAGGGCGATTTCGGTCATCGCAGGCCGTCACGCATCTGGCAAAAGCAAAGTGCCCTCTGGGTCCATCTTTGAACTTCTGTTTTTGAATCATCTCCTTCAGATGTCGCCAGCCATCATGCGAATTAATGCAGGCTTTTACCGGAACAGGCCCTGCCTCGACGAGTGGAAGAGAGCAGACTTTGCTCTAAATGAGGTGTAAGATGCTCGCAGAGGCATTAATAGATCTGAGACCCGTAAGCAGGTAAGTCTATTCACCTTGTTTTATTATGTGCTGTGTACAACACAAGAGTGTTCCACTAGGCTTCACTGCTGAGCTGCCCGCATGCCTTGAGCACCATATGCCGCCACATACAGACGGACTGAGGCACAGTGTCGCCTGCTGCAGTCCTGCTGCAGTCCTGCTGCCGTGCTCATTAAGCCTGTGGATTACACCCCCAGCCGCCGAGGTTACCCTGCCACAGGCAGCAGCCATAACCCCCCCCCCACCCCCCGTGACGCAGAAACCACTGAGGCAGATCGCCATTTGAGGGTGGCACCCTA
>JAABNY020000046.1:16369977-16388573 GCA_015164015.2 Brevimyrus niger
CAACACCCCGGCGCCAGCTCCCACTTGTAGGGCGGCCCCCTCGCCCCCCCCCCCCCCCAGCCACAGAAACCCCCCGGAATAGCTGTCGTTTCTTCTGAATGTCATTATATAGATTGCAGTCTTCCACGATCCTGGGGAAAAAAAGGTGCAGCCTGTGTGTTATCAAATTTAAAAAGCAATTTGCATGACCTTAGATTCTCCTCTGCTGATTCCATGTGAATATGTATTCAGAGTCTCTCTCTCTCTCACACACACACAGGCACGCACACACGCACGCACACACACACACCTGTACTCATATCTTTGTGGGGACCATCCATTCATTTCTACGGGAAAAACCTTAATCCCAACAATGACACCCTTAACCCCTACACAGCCCTAACCTTAACCATAAGTAACCAAACAAAATACAAGACTTCTGACATCTTTAGTTTTTTTGATTGCAGTCACAGATTTTTAAAAAAATCGGGTTTCCACTTACAGGGACTGAAAAAATGGTTCCCACAATGTCAAAATGAATGGTTCATATCACATTGAGGGGGCAATTCCTCCGCATAACCAGTGTAGGACATTTCAGGTCCAGAAGTCTCAAATTCAGACCAAGATTTTGTTTCTGCCAACCAGTTAAGTACTCCGTGAATGTCACTCTTTATGCTCAGATGGTTGGTAGAAACAAAATGTTGGACTGGATTTGTAGTTTCTAAACCTAAAATGGCCAACACTGCCCATAATGTAATATATATATGAGGACATAGATACATATACTGTACAGGAAACATGTAATTGGCCAATTGAAAGCCACAGCTTAAAACAAAAATCTAATGTAAGGATGCTGAATGGCCAAATGTCAATGGCAGGTTATAAAGATGCTCCTGAAGGCACAACTGCATGTAGTGTCGGCCTTGGAATATTCACCGTTATATATTACATCATTAACCCCGCTGACTCAATGGTGTCTCATTGTTCATTGTTCGTTTGAATGTTGTTCATTTAGAGCAAAACACTACGTTTGTTTCTGTAGAAATCAGTGTTATCGGTCTTCAGCCTGAATATCCATTTACCTTGTTTCGATGTAAATATTTTCTTGGGAAGAGACTGACTGTAAAACAAGACAGAGGGAGAGAGGAGAGAGTGGGAGGGAGACAGAGAGGGAGACAGAGGGAGAGGGAGAGAGAGGCTTGAGAATCACGTCACAGACACATCACCTGCCTCTGGCTCTGCCTGATCCATCCTCATGATGTGAAAGGCTTTTGGCTGTAGTAGTATTACCCAGGTCAAAGAGAATCAATTTTAGGAACCCAGCGATATACAAAGCCAATTGTGTGATTATACCATTTTACTGAAATGATTCTGACAAACAATGCCGTGTGCTGAATACAGAAGCAGGCAGCTTTAATAAAGTCTTCACACCTGAATCTAAAAAATAAAAACCACATTATAAGCACTTACTTTCTGCCCCACTGTTATCATCTGCTATCTAAGCACTGCTATATTCACTAAAAAATCACACAATAGCCTTTTTCCTTCCCGAGTTCAGCATATTCAACCTGGGATTTAATTTGCCAGGTAAATAGTTGAGCTGCTGTACCAATTAGACTCCGGTACTGCTTAGCAGGCAATTGTGTCACGAGGATGTGCTTTTAAGACCCAGAACGGGAGACGCAGCCTGACCCTGGTGTGATACAACAAGTAATCAGATGGAAAATCAGCGCTGATGTAGCAGTGACACTAATGGCCGCCGCTGTTTTGGGCTGTTCGGTGACATCTTGCTGCTTTGTTTAGTTGGCGTCGCTCTCCTGGTTGAGTCTTCCCCGGCAGGCCCGCAGTGGCTTTACGCGGTGTGGGTTACCGCGGATCTTCCAGGAATGCCAGCTGACACCCCTGGCAGCTTGCAGGCAACGGACTGGCGGACGGCCAAGTCACTCAACAGCCTCTGACCCATATAAAGCCGCTCCCAAACGACGAGCTGCCTCTGTGCATCACTAACACATGGCCAAGGTCAGAACCCCAATAAGCTTCCATCTACAACATACAGTCTTCAGGGAGGAGATCAGCACTGGTATCTGCTTTAGTTTAATGTTATTCACAGAGAGTTAAAAGGGAACTTGTCATTCCTTCATGGTTTTAAAAAAATCAATGCCATTGCCGTATTGCCACGTTACAATGGAGTGGATGGGAATTACACCTGTCAATATATCTTTCAGGGCAAGACAGCTTCAGCTGTTTACGACTTCAGCATACGATCTCTTAGCTTAATCCCTCCTTGACATTCAGAGACATGCGTGGATAGACTGTGCTGTGGATTATTGCAGCGGCTTTTGTCTTTCAATGCTGCCTGACGCCAGCGTATCTGGGGCCTGCGGGGGAGGGCTCCAGCGTATCCGGGGCCTGCAGGAGAGGGCTCCATCGTATCCTGGGCCTGCAGTAGAGGGCTCCAGCATATCTGGGGCCTGCGGGAGAGGGCTCCATCGTATCCTGGGCCTGCGGTAAAGGGCTCCAGCATATCTGGGGCCTGCGGGAGAGGGCTCCAGCGTATCTGGGGCCTGCGGGAGAGGGCTCCATCGTATTCTGGGCCTGCGGGAGAGGGCTCCAGCGTATCCGGGGCCTGCGAAAGAGGGCTCCAGCGTATCCGTGGCCTGCGGGGGAGGGCTCCAGCGTATCCGTGGCTTGCAGGGTAGGGCTCCAGCGTATACGAGGCCTGCGGGAGAGGGCTCCAGCGTATCCGAGGCCTGCGGGAGAGGGCTCCAGTGTATCCATGGCCTGCGGGGGAGGGCTCCAGCGTATCTGGGCCCTGCGGGAGAGGGCTCCAGCGTATCCGTGGCCTGCGGGAGAGGGCTCCAGTGTCGTCTGTCTTGCAGGAAAGCCGACAGACGTGTTTGCCATCTGCCGGTGAGCAGACGCTTCAAGGGGAGCCGCTTCTGGCTGCGTGATGCTCGCTAGGGTGACCTGCCAGCTTCCTCGTTTGAGTCTCCTCTCAAATATGGTTTTATGATGTTTCCCTGCACTTGTAATTCATATATACACGCATACGTGTCATATTCTGCCCTACAAACATAAACCACATTTCTTTCTCCCATCACTGTAATGAACAACATGGCCATCTGACTTACGTCCTGGGCGAATATCCTGTCCCGGGCTCGCTGATACTCTTCCTCCCTCTCCTCCATGGACTTGCTTCTCCTGTCGTCCTTAAATGGATGAATTCTGTGCTGCTGAGGTTATGAAACAGTGGACAGAATGCCTTCATTAAAAAGGCCCACAGTACAGTTGAACTGCTTAGCTGACAGTTTTAAAAAGCGCTTACTTAGCGCAGCAGTTTCAGCCAACCTGCACAGCCACGCACCTCTTACTGCTGCAGTCCAGGTAGCATCGTTCAGGCCTGCCAGCTCTCACGCATCTGGCGTGACACTCACACTTTCAGCCTCTCATGCTCATGTAAGGAATCTTAAGGTAAATCCGTGTTATTCCGTTATGAACCTAAAATTAGCTGCATCAAAAACATTGGGTAGTTTGCAAACCCTACAGACAGATTTACAAGGTTATAAAATTGACATACATGTAAGTGCATGTGCATGCGTGTGTAGACTTGTCTGGAAAATCTTCTGCCAGCCGGCTGACCAAAGTTGGCCACCCTGATTGCTACACTTGCAGAAGTTGGGCCCTTCTTGGCAATGGAGCTGAAATGTTCTCCTCAGAAAAGCAGCTTATAGCCTGTAGGCTACCAGCTAGTGCCAAATTGAAATCAGCTGCATTAACAAACATCGTTGCAGATGATTGGTGAAGTTGTTTGGAATACTGACAGGAAGTAACCTGACTGTAACCCCTGTGAGACCTGGACCAAGGCACCCACTGACCTGTGAGGACCCGCCCACATCCAGTGGCCACACCCTCTACATTACTGTCCCCAGGGCATCCACTGACTTGTGAGGACCCGCGCTCATCCAGTGGCCCCACCCTCTACATTACTGTCCCCAGGGCATCCACTGACCTGTGAGGACCCGTCCACGTCCACTGGCCACACCCTCTACATTACTGTCCCCATGGAAAGTCAGCATCTGCTTTCCTGTTCCTGCCTGGACATGCATCTTTCATTCCCTCCGCTTTCATGGTAGAACGCAGCCAAATCAGCTGTACCCGACCGTCAGGACAATGGCTTCATCGTCTTCTACCTCTCTTGTATCTCTGGCTTAAGCTTTCTGAAACACCAAGGTCTTATGTGCCATGCCTCACGGTCTGACTGGAGTCAACATGGATGCTGGGACCCGCATCTTGACCCAGATTGTTTCTGCAGACTGACACCATTTCGCTGCACGCCCTGAACCCTCAAACTGGTGCTTGGCCTCTGGGGGCCATCTTGGATTTTCAGAGAAAGCCCTGGAAGGGCTGCCCCCTGAACATGAATCACTTTGATTCAGCTATCGATGCATGTCCTCACTCAGCAATTAAGGCGAAATGTGATGTTTGTTGAATTATAAACCTCTGTTAGTGATGACATCAGCAAAGCAAATTAGTAACGATTATGCGGCATGGATCCTTCCAGTTCTGTGTGACGCCACCCTTTACACAGGCGTCATCTGAATTGTAAACCAGCTATAGAGTCTACAAGCTATTATGATAACAAATGTGGTAATTAAGTGAGCCATGTGAAACATAATTAATGGCCTTGGCTTTGTTACCAGGGGCTGCTCTGGAGGCTCTGTCACAAACAGCAGACATCAGCAGGGGATGCACCATCAGATGGGGGGGGGGCTCAATAGAATTTGTGTCACCCATCCAGTCTACGCTTTGGTCGAGAACAAGTGTCTGTGCTATGACATCCTACATTAATGACAAGCTAATCATGACATGTGCATGTGTGTGTGTATGTGTGTGCGTGTGTGTGTGTGTGTGTGTGTGTGTGTGTGTTGGGGGTGGGGAGCGGGTGGTGATTATGTGTTATGCTGAAGCTAGTTGGCTTCTGGTCCCAACTGCACTCTTCCTGTAGCTCAACAAGTAGAGCGTTGTGCTAACAATGCAAAAGTCAGGGGCCTAGGTCACAGGGGCAGACGGACATTTTAAGCATGCAAGCCTTCCCTTTACCGTAAGTTGCTTTGGATAAATGTCAGATAAATTATTAAAATGTACTTCCCTCGATGTTTCAGGGGCGCCTGTGCGACCATAAGCAGCCACCAAAACAAACCATTTTCTGAAAACAAGCGATGATCCAGCAACCAGCACCCTATCTGACAAATGTAATTGGCCAAAGGACATCGCCATGGCAGCCTAACGACAGGGCAATCCATACAGATCCATGAGGCGCATCTCTGAAATGATTCCCGGATGCACTGTGTACGCTGGCTCAAATCGCTCAAGTGCTGTAATGAGAAACGTAACCGTCTGTAACCAAAGCAGTTGCTGCGTTGCTGCTTCTTTTAAAAGGGGCTGTTGGGGGTCTGTCAGCCTGGGGTTGCCCCGGCCGTGTGGGATGAAGCACAGCATAGGAAGGACCCCAACATGGGAATATGGAAGCTGCCACCTCGCCCTGTGATATCCGTCTCGTGTTTCGCACTTTAATTACTGTGAAAACCCTCACTGTTTGTATGTTGCACTGTGGTCCTGGTGGAACGCTATTTCATGCCACTGCACTTGGAGCAGGAGTGACACCAGCCCGTGTTAATAACTTATTTACAAGTATTTACAAATGTATTTACACACCAAATTTTCATCCTTGTCGATGCTGGAGTTGTCTCGCTTCAGGATGAACCTCTTCTGTGAGTCCTCGCCCTTCTCGTCCTTCACGTACTCTCCAAAGCGCTGATCAGGTCTGGGCCAGAGAAGATGCGACAAAAAAGCAGCTCCGTCACATGACAGACCACAGTCAGGCATCATTTACGAGCAAAAATTCATCCGATGAAAGCCAGCGCGGTAATAAATACCCTCACAGACTCACTGTCGTCATTGATTCCCCCCAATCGCTGACCCTGGGTCTAATAACACATCTCAGATCTGCAGGCTCGTGAAGTACAAAATGATTGCTGAGATATTCTGCTTACTGCTTTCTACACCGTTCAGACATGTTCACTGCAGGTACTCGGCCCATTACATCGATTAACGAATTCCAACGACAAACAATCCAGACATCGCAATCTAACGGCTGCCATCAAAGCCGTGTCACAACAGCATTTTGCTGGAAATGGATACTAATGCAGTGAACACTGCTGCGTGCATATCAATTTATTCTCAAAGAGCTTATTTGGCGGTAAATTAAATGTATATAAGGGCAGGCTATGTGTATATGGGTAGCTGCTGTATATATGGGAATGTTCTGTATATAAGGGCAGGCTCTGTGTATATAAGGGCAGGCTCTGTGTATATGGGCAGGCTCTGTGTATATGGGCAGGCTCTGTGTATATGGGCAGGCTCTGTATATAAGGACTCTGTGTATATGGCAGACTGGTGCCTCTCCCACTACAGCAATGACATGTGGGGAGGTGCCTATACAATACAAAATGTCACGTCACATCCATCCATCCATCCATCCATCCATCCATCCATCCATCCATCCATCCATCCATCCATCCATCCATCCATCCAACCATTTACACACACCTTATCCAATAAGGCAACACAAGCTACAAAGCAGCTTTCCAATCAGGAGGAGAGCAGTCTGTCTCCAATGGATAACATCAGGGTAGCAATTCATTCTCTGATCTATTCACCTGTTCTTTATATTCCAGAGTTTATCATCCTTCTGAATTCTTTTTCAGTATGTATTTAACCTTATTTTTCATTGACAATAACTAATATATTTACAAAATTAAAATTCAGAGACAGGAAAACAAAGAGCATTGCACTCTTGCTACTCTCATACAGAGAGAGGACACAGACATCAGCATCCGATGTAACATACTGTATATAAATAAGGTAAATTACAGGAAGCCAGAAAAGGCCGATTTAGGGAATGTTCCATGTGTGTGAATCCATCCCGCCATGCCACAGAGGGTGTGTTTTTTTCCTGCGCTGTTGCTGCTTGTGACTTTCCTGCCGGAGTGATGACCTCCAGCTCTGTGTACATTAAGGGAAATGAGATTTGGCAGGCAGCGTCTGCGTGCCATTGGCCCGCCCGCGAGCCAATCAGCGCAGCTCAGCACGCAGCACACGCCCAGGTGCACACACACACGCCCCTCTAACCCACTGTGGGTTACGGGCAAACACGACCGTTCATCTCCACGGGCAGCAGGGAAGCCGCTTGGCCCTCACGCTCCACGCCAAGGAAACTCAGCCGCTAGGCAACTATGCCCCCTGCAGTGAGGGTCCCAGGGGGTGTCTCATAGAGCAAATGAAACTCAACGACCAATGGCCTTAACCAGCCGAAACCTAACGCTGGTCCTCGGCGACAGTGACCCTATGCGCTCCTCCAATCATCATCAATCATATTCTGCTCTGATATTTTTCTAGTCTTATATTGTGACATTAATTGTGTACAGGAGACTAGCTTGACATTTTGGGACCCCCCCCCTTCGATAAAATGTCACCTTGGGGCCTCCTGCTCCACTTTCATTATATGATTCTGTCAATGTATCCAAGCCCCTACTGTGGCCCCTGTTAAGTGCTGCCCCCCTGAATCTGTCAGGGTATCCAAGCTTCACAGACGCACCTGATTGCATATATATGTATGATGTAACATGTATGATAACAACGGTCATCAGTCATTCTCAGTATCACTGCAGTGTTAACAGGAACCTGTACAAACCCCACCATTAGATAATGTTCTAAGTTGGATAAGTAGACAATACCGCAAAGAAAATTGCAAAACTTGTCAGTCCTTGGCTTTTCTGACAGAAGACAATTCTATCACTTTTTTTCCTCCGACATCTCAGAAGTGTGTGATGTTTAGAATGAGTACACAATTAGAGATGACTGGAAGCCAAGGTGAGACCTGCAGAAAAACTTCACAGAAACAGGAATGGTGATGTAATTTTGTGAAATCTAAAAAATCAGCAGTCAAATTGCCACGCTTGCACTTCAAAGCTCCCCGATGTGGCTCCAAAAGCTTGTCTGCACGAAGATTCACTGCCTTGGATTCAGCCTTGAGCTGCGGCAAAGCGGAAAAACTTCTGACTGATCTTGAAACAGCAGAGGTTACGACATGCCGTGTTTACAGTATGTCAAAACTCACAAAAGACTTACCAGGCCTTTACCAATTTGAATAATAACAAAATCCTTTGCCAGTAGATATTAACTGGCAGACTTTTGCTATTTCTTATCAGTTTTTTTTTTTTTTGCTTTATCAAAAGCGATTTTAAAAACCCGTATAATCCAGGTCTTATCAGATTATTCAGGCCAAGTAACTTGCTGAAGAGCAGAGCAGTGAAGTTCTTCCTATAACACGCTAGTGCACATGGAGTTAACATGGTAGTACGCATAGGATGATCACTTGTCTGGATCGTGTCTGGATAGTACGTTTTCCAGCCCTCGATCTGGACTGCTGTTGAGTGTCCATCTTTTAGCCCCCCCGGTCCTCCTTTTACCCCACTTCTCCTCCTTTTAGCCCCACTGTCCACCTATCAGTCCCCTTGTCCTACTTTTAGCCCCTCTGTCTTCCTTTAAGCCCCCTGGTCCTCCTATTAGCCCCTTTGTCCTCCTTTTAGCCCCTCTGTCCTCCTTTTAGCCCACTTCTCTTTCTTTTAGCTGCACTGTCCTCCTGTTAGCCCCCTTGTCCTCCTTTTAGCCCCATCTGTCCTCCTTTCAATGCCCTTGTCCTTCTTTTAGCCCCTCTGTCCTCCTTTTAGTGTCCTTGTCCTCCTTTTAGCCCCTCTGTCCTCCTTTTCCTTCTACACCCTACCTGCCACCCCATGAACAACTAGCATCACTCTCTCCCCACCCTGGTTGCACAAAAAATGAAAGCCAAGAACGACCATGCTTGCAATTGTTTTTTATGCTGTACTCTCTAGATAAAAAAACAAATATTGTAATAAATATACCATCCTTGGCTCCCCCGTCCCACCCGCCCAACAGTATTTCATGGGTGTCCTCCTATTTAAGCCTTAGATCTCCTTTCTGGGCACCCTAAATACAACCTTAAGTAGCTACCCTGGTAGTATGCATGCTGGTAACCTGCTAGTACACATGATACTAACATAGTAGTACACATGGAAATAACATGGTACTACACATGGAGCTAACATGCTAGTACATATGAAGGTAGCACAGTAGCACACATGAAGCTAAGATGGTAGTGCACATAAAGTTAACACAACACTACCCTTGAATCTATCATGGTAGAACACATGCAGCTCTTTGGCTCCTCGCTAATGCTTTCACAGCCCCCTCCCTATGTACTGCAATCTGAAGAGCCTCAAATGGCTCGCTCTTCAGCCCCTATGCCACCTTTGCTGTGGATCTAAGGCATTAGCACTTGGCTCTCTGTGATTAGTGGTCGGCCCTCACGGGGCCTTTTAGCGCCACTTCAGCGGCCTCAGCTCTGCTGCCGCTACAGCTACACGTGCCGTCAAGGCTGCGTACGTCCGGCGGGCTTTGGCTGCCAGGTCCTATTACCGCGGGAAAGCGTCTGATACGCAACATGATCCCCGCCCTCCGGGGCAGAAAGAACACACAGCAGGGATCGAGAGGGAGCAGGTATCCACCGCATGGGCAAAGTACATGTAACAGAACACATAAGGCACAGGAGCTCCACTGGCAAACCCGCAGGCAGCAGTCTCCATTTCAGGGACACACCACCCAGAGCAGAATACTAATCAGCACAAAACCTGACAAGGGCAAACAAACAACAAAATAACAGCAAACGGCAACTAACTAGCACGATAAAGGGACACTTATGTAACCGATGTGTCAAAGCCTATTTATCGAGCCATTCTTCCGAAACACATCCATAAACAGACCCCAGACTCCAGCCAATCAGGCAGGGGCTGGCATCGCAAGGACCAATCAGGCCGAGTGACTCAGCCGCTTCCCACCCGCCTGTGCGTGACATACACCTGCCATGTAACAGCTTTTAGTCATCAGATCACGTTTCAGAAACACTGGCCTAAGAGCCGTTTTACCAGTGTTGCTTTTATGTAAGCCAAGAGTACTCCTGTCTCCCGTGAAAAGGAACAAGCATCCAAGATGAACAGCCGCTTGCTCCCAAACGTTGACGCATGCACTAACACACACACCCGTAGTGCTGGGTTTTCATCACTATCACTTCCCGTCTTCAGAAGTACTGAAAGTTGAATCGCTTACATTCTCGTATTGCTTGTTTTGTTGATGATGACGGACTTTCCGGTCTGGTCCACATTGTGGTCCATGCCGAAGTAAGCTGCTACCCGGTGGACAAGCATCCTATGGTAGGAGGACATCTGAGGGAACTTCTTGAAGGGGTTGCTGCTGAGGGAGGGGGTGGGGATGGTAAGGGAGGGTAGTGGAAAGGTCTGCTCAGTGGTGCAGGAAGTGAATCAGGTTTGAAGGGACAAAGCAGCTCTATGCTGCCCCACAAAGGCAAAGCACAGTAACTACACTGACAATGAAACTGAGAAGAAGGGTTCTGAGATTTTGGCTGTCCAGCCGAATTTGTGGTAGGTAGGTAAATTATCGGTCATAACTCAAGTTTGACCAAATATATAGTTACAGTGTTTTGCTTTAGTAAGGCTGCATGTATGCCAGATTTTACATCCTAACACCCAGCAGTTTATCTCTGTCATCTGTAGGGGGTCTCTGGTCTCTATTTTAGGAACCACATATTCAACCATGTTGAAACCTGCTGAAATCTGTTTGGGGGTTATCAAAACATCTTCAACCTTGCCTTTTCATAACACCTTATAAAAATACTTTTTTTTCTGCTGGGCCTCAGTATGATAAGTATGTTCAATCAATACATTGTTTCTTTCCATTTACTTTATTTACCAGACATACAAGTGGGACAAATAGCACATTAGATTTATTTATTGGTTTGTTTATTAATTTATTATAATTTTATGCAAATCCCCCTTTTTACAGGCATCCACAGAATTAAGCTTACTGGAACACAGGCACAGGCAGACATACAGACACAGACACACACACGCACGCGCGCACACACACACACACACACACACACACACACACACACACACACACACAGTACCAACCTGTTATCTGTTATGAAGTCGATCATCTCCTGTTCCAGTTTCAAGAGCATCATTCTGTCCCTGTCATAAAGGCAGCATGAGACATTAAAGTCATTCGGCTTTCAGCACCTCTAAAGAGCTGAAGTGACAGCGGTGAAAAGCCAGCAGTCTGCTGCCAGGGCCACCAAATGACACAGGGTGCCTGGGGGCACAACTGTAACATTTGTACCATTAAATTAGTTTGGTGGCTGCTTTCGTGCGAAGCCTTAAAATGTGTCAGCACACAGAGTGGAGTAAGTGGCACGCACGGCAACAGGCAACACTGTGCGATCAACAGGCCCAGAGTGTGGTCTGCCAGTGAAAGTTCGGCAGGTTCTAAGGCTGTGCAGTGTGGTCTGCCAGTGAATGTTCTGGAACTTTCTCTGAGGTTATGCACTGTGATCTGGCAGTGAATGTCCTGTAGGTTTCCCTGATGCTGTGCAGTGCGGTCTTGCAGTGAAAGTCGCTGTGACCTGACATGCTGCATGCAGACGGACTCTCCACGGGTTAGTGGGCGGCCACGGTGCAGCTCTGTGCATGACACCGACTCAATGCTTACTCTGAGCTGTGAGATCAGCTCCACCGCAGCCCAAATCCATCGATACGCCACAATATGTGGCACTCGGTCACATTCATACAGGAGCCATCTTGGCTGAACCTCATGCAATTTAAAATCAACCATGATTTATAAAGTTTTGTCCACTGTGTCTCTGTCTGTTATCTTTATCTATATTCCTGTCCTTTTCTATGTATCAGGGACAAAAACATTATCAGCCCCGTACTGATAAATACCAGAAACCCCATAATAAAAATGACCTCCAGCAATTACACTATATAAGGCTCTCACCATGCTTAATTAAATCACGCATCGATGCAGAAGCTTAGCTTTTAAAAATTTATAAAGCCTCCCCTTGTTCCAAGAGTTACATCTGTGCATATGTATCTGTAGTTATGTATGTATGTATGCATATATGCAGGAATGTGGTTGCTATGGTATAACACATGTGCCATACATTCAGTAGGATTATCACGCATGAAGATCTCGGCACACATGCCATGGCCCCACCTGGGATTTTTCTGCAAGGTGTTCACTAAGAAGTCATGCAGGTCGATGCCCGTAGAGTCCGTGTACTCCTGGCTTTGCTCTGAAAGGGAAATGAGGTCAAAGGTGACTCCTGACAGTCGGCATAGGAGGAGGACACCGCGCACGCCAAGCTGCCCCATCATACGCTGCCGCCCGAGCTACGCTCGCATCGCCCTCTGGGGGAGGACACCCAGACGGGGACGGTGAACAGATGGAGCTGAAGACATGGGGCTCAAGAGAGGCTGGCTTCGCGCTGATGTGATCTCCCTCACTTCCAGAGCAGAGAGGGGGGCGGGGGGGGGGGCAGCGTTAACGAAGGGAGCGATCGGGGCGGAAAAACACCCACCCGGAAAGGGTTTTGTGTTGGGGGGCGCACTTTCAGTATAATCAATGGAAGTGTCAGGGAAGAAAAAAAACACACATGAAAAGGGTTTTGTTTCTGTGGCTGACATTTCAATTTCTCTTGAGGACGGCTAAGTTTGGGGTCCTTTGTCTGTGTCAGAGGCAGCGGGAGGACAATAGCTGCGGTAAAAAAGCCCTCTGTCATATTCGCCACAAAGCCTGACAAGTGCCATTGTGCCCAAAAAGCGTACAGACTTGTCCCCCCCCCCCCCCACGCCCACCCCCACATCAGCCGTGTGCACTCTCACACACACCATGATACATGTAAGGTGCCCCACCCAGCCTAAAGTCATTGGACACGCGACGTTATGAATAAAACATGTTTTTACGTTTTTATTAATAACATGTCACCCAGCCTGGGCCTTAATGACTGCTTTAGTATGTATCGGAAATCTGCAATGCGTTATGGAGACCGATTTCTGGGAAAAAATAAAAGAAGAGCTTTTTTGTATTCAATCATTAGTCCGCCGTGGCGAGGAGGGCCGTCTAGACCTCGTCCTACTTCTGCATTTCAGTCTCAGGATGAAGTTGGGTCACCAGATGCCCAATGCTGATTGAGCGTGCACCCTAACCAAAAACACCCCCCCCCCCCCAGGTAAGGCTATGTTCCCTGAAGCCTGCTATTGCAGATAATTTACATATATGACATTAACCCCGAATCCCAGCAACCCCTTAAAGGCTTCGCTCCAGGAAATGCTGGCTTATTCTGGAGAGACTCATCTGCTATGCTAAGGAATGAAAGGAAGTGGCCATTTTCTGAGCTCTCACTGTTTTGATGACTGGAACTAAGGAATTAAGGCTAGTGTTTGTATGTCGCAAGTTGTTTACACTCTCAGAGAGATGAATTGCTGCAGCACAGACGAGCATATCTTCCCTGTCCTAATTAGGCTTGCCATGTGATGTAAATATGAAACAGCTGGTTAGGTAGGCTTAAAATATTACCCAGAATGCAGCATACTGCAGCTCGCTACAGACCGAGCTGGGATTGCGCCAGTTAGCAATCCTACCCAGAGTGTGGTGGCTGTGCTGGAAATTAATCACAGCAGTACAAAGACTTTAGCTGAACACACTGTCTTCCCCTAAAAACTCACCTTTTGATAGCATACGGATTTTTGGTTTTTCGTGACATCTGTCTGTCTCTTTGCTTCTGTCTTTCTCGCAGTCATCTCGGCTGGGTTTGCCATCTTCCTGAACACAAGGCAAAGCGGTATTCTGCAGCTGAATTGAACCCTGCAAATGTTTAAAAAGACAAAGAAGTGGTGAGAGAAACATAGTAAGTGACTGAGCACAGGTGCAAAGAAAAAAAAAATCCCACTTTGGGGAGGTACCTATAAACAGCTAAGGTGTTCAGTGGAAAGAAAAAACAGTTTTGACTTCCTGATGTCAGGGTAGCAGATAATACCTAAATTTAATCAAAACTTTCTCCCATCGATCTTTATAATGGGCCAGTTAACTGTATTATAAATCCTAGATGGGACTCCTGGTCTGAAATTATGCAGAGTCTACAGAGATTTATATATTGAGACCTGATCCATATATTTTAATTAGCATGAATCGCAAAGATTGGGGTTTAATCTGGCCCCAGGGCTGAAGAGCGGTGACAGGTCTTGGTTTGCAGTCTAATGAGGGAGGGAAAGAGGAATCGTGCTTGAAATGAAATACCAGGTGGACTGCCCTGCTGAGCAGGAGCAGGGGCTCGGCTTTACAGACAGGGCGGCCCTGCTGAGCAGGAGCAGGGGCTCGGCTTTACAGAAAGGGCGACCCTGCTGAGCAGGAGCAGCGGCTCGGCTTTACAGACAGGGCGGCCCTGCTGAGCAGGAGCAGGGCAGGGGCTCGGCTTTACAGACAGGGCGGCCCTGCTGAGCAGGAGCAGCGGCTCGGCTTTACAGACAGGGCGGCCCTGCTGAGTAGGAGCAGGGCAGGGGCTCGGCTTTACAGACAGGGCGGCCCTGCTGAGCAGGAGCAGGGGCTCGGCTTTACAGACAGGGCGGCCCTGCTGAGCAGGGCAGGGGCTCGGCTTTACAGACAGGGCGGCCCTGCTGAGCAGGAGCAGGGGCTCATCTTTGTGGACAGGGTGGCACTGCCTGTTTTTCTCCTGCTAATCATGTTCAGCTGGACCTACATTTTTTATTCTTTACATGACTGAAACATTAAAGCATTGAGGGTATGTTACAGTTCTGGGCCACCATTACAGTGCCCTTTCTTGGGGCTGCGTATATAACATCCTGCAGGAGAGGGAGTGTAACAGCCACCATCTCCTTCAGTAACTTTCCAGTGCTGTCCTGGGCGCCCACAGGCCGTTTTCCATCCTCATGGTGCAGCATGACTGTGAGATTCTCCAGATTATCTTTATAATGGTCTCAGTCTCCTTAGCAGAAAGCGTAAGGTGCTGCGTCGCTTTGGCCCCTCAATTCCCTTCCCCTGCACACTCCTTGCCCTCCTCTCTCTGACCAGCCAGCACCCATAACACGCTCATGTAGAACTGGAGCCGGGGGGGACAGCTCTGCCACATTGCCATGGCAACCCGAGCCAGCCCGTCCCGAGGGCCGGGTGGCGGCGGACAGCGCCCTTGCCTGCCCTTGGAGGTGCATGATGAGGAGCGGAGGAGTCCCTACCTGATTACACTCAGCACCATCTGTGGGGAAAGGCGGGGAAGACTCGTCGCACACGGCCAGGCTGCGCACCAGCTTGGCTTTGGCCTGAAAGACAGGGAAAGGACGAGCAAAGTCACCCCCCAGAGAGGGAAACTCAGAGCTGGGGAGGGGCGGGGGGTTCACAGAGAAGGTGCCCTCAGCTGGAGGCATGGGGGCGGGGAGGGGGGGATCTTAACAGCAGCTCACTGTCATGCGGGTCTCAGACACAGACATAAAACATACATACATAACACAGAGACACAGAGACACATACACACAGACACAGAGATACAGGCACAGAGATATATACACACAGGCATAAACACAGGCAGACACAGAGATACATATAAACACACAGACATACACACACGCGCAAACACACAACCAGACACAGAGATACATACACACACACACACACACACACACACACAAACACATAGGCAAACACAGAGATACAGACAAAGACACAGATACACACAGAGATACATACACACACACGCAAACACACAGGCAGACACAGAGATACACACACACACACAGACAAAGATACAGACACAGAGATACATACAGACATACACACAGACACAGACACACACACACACAGACGTGTACATATGCACGCACACACTTGGCATACTCATCATCAGTCAGACAGATTGGGTGGATAAAAATGACCCTGGCTAAATTTAACATGGCTGCAACTCTGACACCAACCTCTGGGGGACAAGAATGAGCAGCACCTGTGGGCTGGCGACACCTGAGCGAGCGATTCTTTCGGCTGGACTTGTCCTCTGCATGTGTTGTATTGTGTTATGCTGTATTGCTTTGTCTTGTGTTACATTGTATTGCTTTGTCTTGTATTTTGTATTGTATTGTGCTATATAGTCTGGTGTTGGGTTGCATTGTGTTGGGTTGCATTGTATTGGATTGTATAGTGCTGTGTTTCTTTGGGTGATATTATATTGTGTCGTATCACATTATATTGAATGGTATTGTGTTGTGTCCTACCACATTGTGTTGTATTGTATCGTATAGTATTGTGTTGCATTGTATAGTGTTGTATAGTATTGTATTGTATTGTGTTGTATGGTATTGTGTTGTGCTGCATTGGGTTGTGTCATATTGCATTGTGTTATAGTATGGTGTTGTGCCGTATTGCATGTTGTTGTATGGTTCATACCTTACAGTGTTAATGCTTCAGTGGTGTTGCTGCACTCCCAGCTGCCTGTGGCTGAATGCCGCCTTTCTGGCCCCCCCCGCCCTCAGAGGACGCCATGTCTTTGTCCTACATTCCCGTGCCCTCCTTCCCGGGCCGGTGCCTGGAATCCACACTGCAGCAGCTGATGCCTGGGAGGACGTCACTGCGTCCCCCCCCCCCCTCTCAGCACAGCTTCATTTAGATTCCAGGGGTGTTGGCTGACCTGCCCCCCATCTCCCCCCAGCAAGAGGGCCAGACGTGCCACCCGGTCAGCACCGGCCTGGCATACGCCTGATCACCTTGTCAAAGTCAGCATGGAAGAGGGGGGCCCTGCTCCTATAAAGCTGGACCCGTGTGGAATAAATCAGTCACTTAAAAACACAATCAACCTAAGCTCTTCCTTTACAGCACAATAACTACACCATAAAAGAACAATACAGAACCAGTTGCAATGTCTTATTTTGCCTGGGTTTAAAAGGCCACATCAAATGGTTTCCTTCATGCATTTTATCACTGTACAGATTCCTACTGACATGGGTTCTTACAGCGAAAGGGGAAGAGATCTTCGGGCCTGACAGACCCTGCAGAAACTGTGTGGCAGAACTAAAGAAATTCCTCAACCTTCCTTAACAGATTCCTAGCTGTGTCCTGATTGGCCCAGACAATCACATGTTAGTGTCTTGGCTTGGGACTTTATAGAGGGAACATAGCAGAGATGCTGGCAAGTGTCACACTGATGGGTAGGAGTTACAGAGACACATAGACAGGACATGCAGGCACACAACGGACGCACACAAACACAGACAGACAGGACACACACACACACAGACACACACAGACACACACACACACACACAGACACACACACACACAGACACACATACACAAAGGACACGCACTCATAGACACTGGATGCACATAGAGACTGAATGTGCACATGCAGACTAGGTGCACACATAGACTGTAGATGCACACATAGACTGTAAATGCGCACACTGGCAGGATGCTCACACTGGCACACAGACCCATAGGTTCACCAGCGGACAGCGTCCCCCTGTGGGCATGCAGGCACAGCATGGGGCAGCCCTACCTTTGGTCTCTTTCTTGGATGCCCCTGGGTTAGGCCCCGTCTCTGTGTGACAGCAGACAACAAAGAGGGACATCACTAGGTGGAATGGGAATGAACGAGCAACACAGAGGGCAGGCACTAGGGGGCGCTAAGCAGGCTGCCGGCTGGCTTCCACCTCACCGTCCCTCCCATAGCCACTTGCCCAAGGACACCCCGGCCAAGGCCTGCCAAGCGTGACACCGGGGAGGGAGCAAGGGCACCGTTGATAAACATAGAAACGGAATTCTGTCTGATCATAAAAAAGCTACGCGATTTCCTGACTGAACCGCGAGAAACACGTCACTGTCAGGGCTGAGGGTCCCGATCTGAACGAGAGAACACCGCAGGTCCCCAGCCTCAGCAACCATCTCAGTCCACGTTTGTTATTCATGGAGAAGCTATCAACCTCCTCCTCATCATCATCATCACCCTCACCGCAAGCACACTCCGGTCCCTGATGCATCACACGTGTGTGATTGGCGGAAACAGTAGACTGCAATTTGACAAGGACATGAGTAGTGAGGGTAGGTCATTACTGGAGGGAATCAGACAGCTGATGGTGGAGCTGGCGGTAGGGGGTGTGTCAGTCGGAGGGGCGGGGCTACCTCTGAGAGGCTGGCCACATGAGACGTGGCAGCCAATAGGACGAAGCCGGGTGAGGTGGGAGGCGAACAGAGATGTCTCACCTGCTGCTCAGTCCGGGCGTCGCCCTGCAGCCAGTCCTCCTCCACGCTGGGGCTGGGGGGAAGACACAGCACCGGTGGGGGCGGAGTTATAGGGGAGGGGGAGGGCTGAGGGGGATGCTCATCGCCTGCCCCCCCGGGGGGGCCCCCTGGGCTTGCTATGTCTAGCTCAGACATCCTCTAGTGCAGGCGAGGAAATGGCAGCCTGTACAAGGAGAGGGAAAGATCACATAAACATTGTAGGAACTCTGAGTGCCAGACTCACCTCATCACAGGAGTCATCGTGTCTAACCGAGAGTACACATGCATGCAGAGTATCAGAGACACACAGACACACACAGACACACACAGACAGTCGCACT
>JAABNY020000046.1:16390793-16411476 GCA_015164015.2 Brevimyrus niger
CCGTCCGGCCCAAAGCTGGCCGGTGTAAAATGCACCCCCTACACGCACACACACACCCTTCACACTCTTCGCAGCCCGACCCGGACCATGGGAGTCAGAACTACAGCCATTCACATGTAGACCTCAGTCAACCAAATGAAGGTACCACTCTGTCAGGCCTGAAGCTGGGCCCAGCTGTCCCTCACACACCTGAGTGCACATCCACCCACCCCCCCACAAAAAGACCTTAAAAAAGGGCTCTATGCAAAAATCAGGTTTCAAAATAAGCCGCTATGAAAAGCAAGGTCCTCTGCCTATGATGGCACTGAATCATTTTTAGGACAGATTAAGAGTTGGGGAAAAAATACACGGCTAATTCACTGCAATGCTAAGAAATGATTAATAATTTATAATGTGAGTATATGCAGTTTTTTCCCCACTTCAAGCTCAACCAATGACTTTGTTTTGCTAATGATTCAGTGGATGTAATTGGCACTGAAGCAGCTAATTTAGCAGACATCTATCACGCTAAAATGTCCATGAATATCAAATTAGACCGTCAAATGCAAAAGTCCATCATAAAGAAACCAATTAAGATAATATAAGGTGAGAGCGCAATTAAGGTAGATTATTTCAAACATTATGAAGGCGATAAATCTATCCCGTAAGACCATAACAATTTTCTACATTACGCAAAATTACTCTAAATGAGTCTACAGCGATGATGCCTCCAACAGTTTAATCTATTGGGAAATTATCCATTTAGCCAGAAGTGGGCTAGCGACGTCGCTAGAGCAGTAATGGTATCCTCTGTCATCCGGTAACCCAAAAAAGTGCTGAACCGGGCCTGCAAATTCATTAGCCTAAAACAACCTCCTCCGATACTGCCTCGTCTGCCCAGTGAAATATTTCTCGGAGAGACCCAGTGTACCAGTTGGCTTCGATTCCACTCTCGCAAGATGCCAAACTGCATCTGCCGAGTGAAATGACTCTGAGAGAGACCCGGGGTACTGGCCGGCTCTGACTCCATTCCCAAAAGACAGCAAACGCTGTCTGTTGAGTGAAATGACTCTGAGAGAGACCCGGGGTACTGGCCGGCTCTGACTCCATTCCCAAAAGACAGCAAACGCTGTCTGTTGAGTGAAATGACTCTGAGAGAGACCCGGGGTACTGGCCGGCTCTGACTAAGTGAAACGACTCTCGGGGAGACTCGAGGCACCGGGAAGCTATCTGCATCTCGGGCCATGGTACCAATGTTCCCACAGAATTGGACGCTGGACGACACCGCTGTTCACGATTAAGACTAAACAATTTTTTTTTTCTCCATTCACTGCTGTTGTTTGTTTGGCTGCAGGAACTGCCAGCCCCCCCACCCTCAAGAGTCTCAGGGAAACTGGGTGCCATCAGCTCTATGTGAGATCAGCGAGCTCAGACCATCACCAGCGGCAGCAGCGGAGGCAGACGTCAGAGCAGGATTGGGGGAGAGAGACAAGAAAGGGCTTCACTGAGCTCCATGAGCCGCAAAGAGACGACGACAGGGTGCGGCCATATTAATAGTTCTTCAAACGCATTCCGAAATGGCATTGATGAGGACAGGAGAGGGATGGCAATTAAATCCTGAAAATGTGCATTTTCTTTGGAGCTGTTCACATGTGCCCAAATCTGAAATGTTTACAGCACTGACCATTTAAGATTAATTACCGCAAAAGAAGCAAATGACTGAAACCGTCTGCTAACCATATATGGAGTGTGTTTCACCAGCTGTACCCGTGGTGTGACTGGCACACAGGCATGCTGCACTCTGCCATGCTTTACCATCCTTCCCAAGTCCTGAGGGCTGTTTTCTTTAATTTAGGTCAGAGTTCCGATTCTCAGAGGTTCACAGTCTTCCACATCAAATCACCAATCAGAATGCAGCCTTTCCTGGGGGGGGGGGGGGGGCAGGCTACAATTAACTTCTTGCTTCCCATTCACCTGCTTCATTCGCATCCCACGGGTCCCAGAGATCAGTCAGCCTGGGGCAGAGAACCAAGCTCGACCTCCGGACGCCGTCAAGGTCACCAGCAGCAGTAGTCTGGTCTCCCTCTTGGGGGCGCTCTTCGACACAGCGCCTTTATCGTAAATCCTTCCATATGGGCTGCCAAATTTTTCTGACATATCACTATACTCACAAAAATAACAACCCTCACTGAATACTTGCTTAGAAGCATATTTGTAACGGGTGAAATAAATCTTAGAGTCAGCGATCTATTGTTAAGCTGGAGAATGGGATACAGACTGACCAGCACGCGTAGATAAAGATGAAGCTCCTTGCCCTTACAAATTTTTATATTTGAGGTGAAAGCATTTTTTACAAAGGCAGTTTTTATTGCAGCACTATACAAATGGAGGAGCAGTTTATTTTTCTAAAAAGCTAATTCACTAAACTGCAGCATAATTTTCCAATTACATATAGAACCAGAAAGTACAGCTCCTCCTCTTTACAGCAGAGCCTCTGATGCCCCATTAACCCGATCAGAACCCGATTCTCATAATTAGGTGAATCTCCCCAAAGGCTTTTATCGAGCACGTGTCAGATACGCACAGCTCCAGCCGCACAGGACCGTCTCTGCACATGGGCAGCCATTCAAATTAAAAATGTCAAATTCATATTTGGGGGGAAAAAAATCACTTTATAGCTACAGGTTAGCGGTACAAATATCGGCTTTGGCTCAGTTTAAACTTTCCGAAATGCACCAGTTCGAAGCCAGAAAAACCAAGAATTCCACAATTACACAAAAAAAAGCCTTCAAAAAAGCCAAAATCACTTAAATTCTGTAATCTAAAAATGTTCATCCTTTATGAAATGGCAAAAAAGCTAAACAGAGCCTGGAAATACAGCAGTAGTGGCAGCCTTTCTTTGGCTCTCAGATGGTCCCACCTGCCTCCCGTCCTGTCAGGACTCTCGCTGCCCTGAGTGCCCAGTGACTCTCTTATAGACTGCGGCTGCACTATCTGCACCATGCTCTGCATAGCAACTCCACGGTCAAACCTCGGTCACGTGCGTGACTAAAATAAGGAAGAACAAATGAATTGACACGACTGCCACGCTCTACGTAGCCCTGACAGGAGGTGCTGCACATGTTCACTTACACTGTGACTCGAAGGGCAGCCTCCATCCTGAAGGTAAACTTTTCCAAGCCAATTAGAGTGAGAAAAGGCTTGCTCTTGGCTTGGACCCTAATTTGAGAATCTGGGCGCATGCCTCTCCGAGAGTATCAGTGACATGAATCATTTTATTTAATCACTTAGCCATGAAGTTCTGTGCATTACCTATAAAACCCACCACGCCGCAAATTTTCTCCTGCAAATTGGATCGTTAATAGTCTATCACAGGCGCCAGTGGTCATGACCCCGCGCACGGCCAGGCCAACACAAGCACCGGAGGCTGTGACCTGCAAATGGTCAGACCAACACCATGAGGACGGGTGGTTGTGATCCCATGAACAGTCAGACCAACACAGGCGCTGGAAGCTGTAGACCTGCACCAGGCCAGACCAACACAGGTGCAAAAGCCGTGACCCCACAAACAGTCAGACCAGCACAGTTGCAAAAGCTGTGGACCTACACACGGCCAGACCAACACCAGCGCTGGTGACAGCAGGAAGAGACATGTGAAACAAGAAGAAACATTCTAGAAGGGGTCCGTCATCCCATGGACTATGAAATGCATCACAACAGGATGTCCATGGGGCCGGCATTAAACCATGTCCACTTGTCGGTTTGCTTTTGAAAAACACAGATATAATCCTTTGTTTTAAAAAAAGACCCGATATAATTTTAGGTTTTGTTAATAAAGTTTTTTGTTTTGATTTGATTGTTCATCACTCCAATGACACTCTTGGCCCACACATCATCCAGCTGCATGCCGTCCATCTCTGGCTTGGAGAAGCCGACGTGTACGGGCTCCGTACCCCAGTGGGCCGGCGCAGGCATCAGCTCTGCAGCTCCATGCCCGCACACCGGCGTGTTCACAGCCTGCTGCACACATATAACTCAGGCTGTCAGGAATTAGGCTGCATGCTCACATCCCAGCTGCTTCTCTCCACTCCTCCCATTCCACACATCCAACGGTGTAGCGACATGTGTGCTATCAAACCACCCCCCCATGCAATTAGGTGGCTGTCCTGTGTCTCTGTTTCACAGAGCTGAACCGGGTCTCATTGTCTGAGCCAGAGTGCCGCAATCCGTCGAATCACATAAGAAGCAGATGGGTAACTGCAGATGGTTTGAGATTTTAAACCTGTAGCCAGATCCATGCTTCTTCATCCTTCTTGATGAGAACTTGGGGGCAGAGGGGGGAGGGCGATGCGGCTGAAGTAAAATTAGGCAACTAGAGACTCCACTGATGCCTGCATAGCGATGGAAGGAGGATGCTGATAGCTTGGATACAGAGGACCCTGTCTGACGAGCACCGCCCCAGGGCCACGCCTGCTCTCTCTGACTAAAGGCCGGGCCGTCTCTAAGCAAAGGCTAATGGATACAGAGCCGCCTGTCTGATGAGCAGTGTCCCTGTACCGTGGGTGTTCTTTCCGGTTAAAGGCTGGGCCATCTCTCGCCGTAATGGGTACAGCGTAGCTTGCCTGAAGATCAGCAACCCTGTGCCACGCCCGCTCTTTCCGACTAAAGCCTGGGCCATCTCTCGGCAAACACTCACAAACACAGACAAATGACATAAGCTTAGTCTATACCATTCCTTGCTTCCTGCTGACATAAGGTCATGACCCACTTCTCAGATACTCTTCTGTCTGGTGTTCTGCTAGCATGGTGTCATCTCACTGCTTAGGACATGGAGTTTTTTTCTGAGTGGGGAATCACACATATCGCTTAACGGCCAGTTCACCACACACAGAACGCCGTGAAATAACACCCTCCTAGTGATGTTACCGGAAGCAGGTTACACTGATGTATCTGGGCAACAGAGGCCAGAGATGACATTGGAACTGTGTACACAGCTATAGCAAGACTTTGCACTGATTAGTGTCACGGCATGGTGGTGGTGGTGGGAGGGGGTTTCAATGGTGCTGTGGCCCAGACAGGCAAGATACAACTCCCCCAACTAACCCCACCCCCCCAAGACAGGGCCGGCAGTGTAAATGCATCTGTTACCCCCTGGGAAGCCTGTCTCTCCCAAGCAAAATTATTTATGCTGCCTACCCTGGCTGTTAAATATAGAAATGCATAAATCAAACTACCAACACCTAACTAGCTAATGTCAAGCAATATGTGTGTCACAAAAGGCTTCCTCAAGCAAGTGCACCAATAATTAATAAACACGGAAGACGTACAAGAACTGGAAGACATGAAACAACTGTAAAATCATCAGGGAGATGTCATTATAATATTTAAGCTGGATATTACTGTGTCCATAAGATGCCAGTACTGAACCTAATGGAAGCAATTTAGCAATAATAAGAAGAATCTATTCTGTGAATCAAACACCACATAAGGATCAAACAGATAAATGCCTTTTATGTGGTAAAGGAAACTTTTCTGTGTTGGGAATTAAAGCCAAATAAAGATCTAACATAGTAACACATGTTTAATATCACTTTACATCTCACAGCAAAAGACTACTCCCAGTTCTATATGAATAATTTAGCCATTAAAATGGACTGTTAAAACAGAATTCCAAAGCCACATTTAAATTTCTATGCCACAATTCTGTCATCTCAAAACCATGTGACCACACCCAGGTCATTCTGCGCAGGTGTCAGGCCGGGACAAGGTGGAGATCTTCTTCTAACCAGGCCACACAGCTGTGGTCCTCAAGAGACCCACGATGCACAACTTTCCCTTAAGCTCAGATCCCTATTGGAGACATAATTGTGACCTAATTAAAGCAAAGTCCATACCGTCTGCTTAACTCCACCTCTTTCACTCATCATGCCCCTGAGAGAATCTTAAACCTGAGGTTATGCTTGGATCCTGGTGCTGATGACCACAGGCTGTGGAAGTTTTCATTCACCTTGAGCTCTTCGTAACCCTGTCAAGCGCAGTATTTCTCTAATGGAGGCAATCTAGCTTTGGCTCTAAGCACCGAGGCTGTTACAGCTGGACAACAGGCGCTCTGTATAGCCTGTCAGGAGCCGGTTTGAGAAACGCTGCCTCTAAATGGCTGCTTGAATACCCTGGCTTTTCAGAGAGCAGAATTAAAGAGCTGCAGGTGGAAGACACATCAGAGGGCTTGGTGCTGGTACTAAGAGGTCCTGCCTGCAGACAGATAACAGCTAAAGGCAGGATAACTTGACCAGCATCATCTAGAAATAAAAGGGGGCTGAAGCCCAGTCCTTGTATGACCCGCAGTAATGGTATGAACGCTGCCTCTATTCCTGGACGAGGTCTGCCTCTGAATTTGCTTACCTCTGTGACAAGTGCCCAACAGCAGTAATGGACAAAGAAAGATTGAGCAAGGCCTGTGGAATGTTTAGGGTTACAGCAAGTAAAAAGGAAACAGAAGCCAGTCACTAGGGGTGTCAGCTATGGGGACAGAGATACCGGCCCAAGTGCTGGGAAGCAGCGTGCACTCAGAGCTGAGGTCACCCTCTCTGTTCAGACCCTGACAACACGTTGTGTTCAGAAGGGAGCCAGTGACTGAGTCAGCTACTATCAGCCTGCTGCTACTATTAAAGGCCCGGGTGCTGTCCCTTTGCCTGTCCGTTTGCCCGTGTGTCTGTCTTTCCATTTGACTTTCCATTGGTCTGTCCATTTGCCTGTCTGTTTGCCCATCCATTTGCCTGTCTGTCTGGCAATTTGTTTTCCCAATAATTTGCCTGTCTGTCTGTCTGTCCATTTTCCCATCCATTTACCCCTCCGTTTGCCTGCCTGTTTTCCCATCCATTTTCCCATCCATTTGTCTGTCCGTTCGCCCCTCCATTTGCCTGTCTGCTTGCGCTTCCATTTATCTGTCCCTTTGTTTCCATGCACCCGGATCGCTGGCCAGTCCACAAGACTTTCCCTTACCCTGCAGGAGAGTCAAACTCGTGTGTTGTGAAGCAGAACCTTCCAAGCTCACTCACAAGTATGATGTTTGTGTCACTCAACATATAAGAAAAAAGAGAAAAAATACAGAAATTACTGCTCTTGATCAGTTTAACTATGAGCAGATGTTAAATATTTACGTTACAGCTGAATCCAGCTAGCCCACATTAACGGATGTGACTGGCGCCTCTGGCTTAGGTCAATCACAGTGACTAAATGTGATTTTGATGGCTTCAGCCTGTTTTTATGGCAGTGAAATGTAACGTTTAACGTTTATTCCACGTCCAATGACCTGAGCACTATGTGCAGCACTATGCTGACCGAGAGCCAATGTGTGTAAAAACAGCAGCATCTCCAAATAAATGCAATGACAAGGAATCGAGTTCTGCCCCCCCCCCCCCCCACTCACAGGTTGTACTGACTTTTGTTCATATGCAGATAAAAAGTATTTGAAGTAGTTAATATTAAGTCAGCTCAGCTGGTGTTCAGGGTGCCCGTGAGGTACTGTGTTCAGCCTCGAAGGGCCATAGGACCACAGCGGCTCGATCCCGTCTTCTGATGCGGCTCCCACTCAGAACCACAACTACCGTAGCAAGACTGTAGGGCCACGTTTTGGAATTCAGAATGAATGAAAAATAAATGCATCATAAATGTGCATTTGATTATTTAGGAGCATTTAGGGAAGCATAAACATGAAGTGCATAAATCACAAGGTACAAACACAATCATTTTCATTGTATTTACGGTTTGTGGAAAAATCGGCTTTGTAATATAAATAAGAAGCAAATGCATGGACTTAAACCAAAACGTGGGGGGATATGAAATGTGTTTAACATTTAAAACCAGTTTGTTATATTTTTACATTTTATAATAACGAGAATGTCCCCCCACATTAAGAAGCAAAGAAAGAATATAGGCCTACTGTTATTCTAAGAACGGGTTCACGGGTTTGGCTTACACGCCAACATATAAAAAATCAATGAAATATCGTGCAGATCAGATATCATATTGAGAATCCGGGCGTGTGCTGGTTACTGGAGGGTGGATTCCTGCCTTCACCTCTATCGGGATTTTGATGGAGATGAGTTACCGGAGGGGGGGGTGAGAGGCCACCCGAGTTTCAGCTTTGCTAGTAAGGCGCCGGCTGTGGCGCATCTGCGGGCGCGGTGTCTACAGCACCACATTAAGGAAGATCAGATTGTGCATTAGCCGTGCCGCAATCTTTGTCGCTGGTACGGTGAGTAAGAGACCCCCGGAATGTGCCGCGGCAGTTTTCCCAGGCTGTACTTGGACTGTAAATGGAAACACTAGCTCTAACCACGCTGAAAGCTGCAGCCTGTGATATTGGAGTCGATTATATTTAACGCGTTATTAACTCGTCACGTCACATCCCCAGACTCAATCGCGAAAGTATTGCTTTTTCGTTTACGCGAATTCCACATCGGATTTATCACGCTACGTAAGTTAATGCTGTTTTTCAGCTTCGTGAGTTTTGGAAAAAAAAAAAAAAAAACACAAAATAAAATGTTCCAGTTAGAGTGGTTAAGTAAAAAGACCCATCAATTGTGTGTCACAGCATCACGCACCAAAAGATTACATATTCATCTGCTTGTCAAGGTGTTTCGGATAAAAGTATCCGATTGAAAGCGCTTGCATCGTCCCATTAATTCAGTCACTGAACACGAAACAGTTGCTATTGAACCGTTCGGTAATAAACATGTTTTGCCACTTGGCCTTATGCGTAGTTACTCATGGATGGCTAAACATATCTTATACTTTAATCTTAATGTACATATTATTAAACATTCTGGGTGAGTAATTGTGCGAATCAGTTTCTAAAGAGAGTGAAGTGGATGCTGAAAAGGAAACATTCAAAAATGGAATGGACTAAAAAAGACCGAAGCTTATTGGATGCGACCACCCTATACCACCTTAACTGACAGTCACCCATCCAGATTCGCAAATTTGACGGTTTCGGTTTCAAGGTGGCCGTGGACAATTAACTACGAATATCTTTTCACGACGCATAAGCTAAAAATATTTACATCATACTGAAAATTCTTTGAATCACATAAAATCAAGTAATATAGAAATATTAGCGCTACTGAATATTTATTGTTGTAAATGCAAACTATAGGCTATAGCTATATATATATATAAACAGTGAGATATAAGACCATCTTGGCTTAGATGCGTCATGCATCCTTTTCTCGGCAACCAGTCTCACTCATGTGTTACGTGTCTTTGTGACCGTGGAACAACTTTTAAACAAAACTTTTTAAATGTTTCTGTGCCGTTAATTTAGCATTTTAAGAAACGGACCGAATCATTTTCATAATGGACAAATTCACAAATTTTCACACTGGCAGGGAATGTTTTGGAGTTATTATATATGTGATATATGATTACAGTATATGATAATAAATTCTAAAATATCCCAGTGAAATGTAATACGTGCTCATGTGATCTTGTTGGAAGGCTTCCATTGACTTAAATACACTGCAAAAGGGGTCCGTAACACAAAATGGTGAAGAAGTCCAGCTATAGACTCATCCAGAGGGTCAAACTGAGGATAGGTCAGGCTGTCCACTGGCCACGCCCGAAGGGGTGGAGCTACACAGTGAGGCACCGCCCACAGCCCTCCTCACCAGCGCAGATGCCTGCTTTACTTAGAAACACCAGCTGCTGCAATCATTAAATTGCCCGTGGGGGGCAGTAATGAAACTCCCTGTGCGGGATGCGGCAGCCTCGGGGCCCAAAGCCTACCTCCAGTGTGATGGGGCCATTTCAGCCCCAGAGGGATGACATTCCTTTGAAATACTCAATCAACTAATTGCTCATTTGGGCTGCATACTCCAGTGGAGAAGATGGTGCAACATTTAAGAACGTCAGTTTAATCATAAAGGCAGCAGGTGGCCTAGTGATTAAGGAGCTGGAGGAACTGTGACTGAAAAAGCCACACTGGAGCAGACCTTACTTGACTCATGCTAATATATATAAACATTTAGAATTGCAGTCCAGTGTTTGAGATCCTGACTGACACCAAATAGCATTATTCAACCCAACGTACAGAGCGCCTCCCTGTATCTCCCTTTCTGAGTGTCTCTTGGTGCAGTGGACGCTTTTAGGTCTTTCGCTCTCCACCGTCTTGGACAGTTACCAGCCAGGAGGGATACTGCCTGCAAACTGGATTATATGATGATATGGTAGGATGCTGATGCAAAGCCAGCATTACGAGCATCAGAGCAAAGCAAGATATGAGGAAACTTGACATACTATGGTCTAATTAATCCAGGAACCTTACATAAAATGAATAACACCTGCAAACCTGTCTGCGGGTAACAGAAATGCCACCAATGATTTTAATGTTTATTGGGAGCAATAAGGGTTTTGATTTCTGGGGCATCACAGAAAACGCTAAAATGCTTAAGATACATTGGGCTGTGAAACATGACAGAAAAAAACTCGACCCTGGAAGAAAATTAAAACATAACAATTAAAATTAGAGATCAGTTGTCATTGTTAACACACCACAGCACAGCACACAGTGCGCAACAACAAAATGTGTCCTCTGCATTTAACCCATATGTGACTTTCGTGACATAGCAGTGGTGACTTGCTGGTGGAGGATTCCAACCTGCAATCTTTCGCTTCCCTAACCATCAAGCCACCACTGCCCCGTTCTAATTCTAAATTCTAATTCTAAAATATCAAGGGCCTTAATGTCAAAATTCCACACTTGAGCTGTGGTTTCCCTTATTGTGAGCAAGAGCACCAACAAACCCTAACAGCTGGATTCGAAAGCCTTCTGGCTCCCGGATTGTCACCAGCTTCCACTTTCAAACAATGATGGAAAAGCGATCATTGTTGCACTTTGAGAGCTGAATATCTGAAATCTTACCCGATTACTTTTAATGTTATGCACAGTGCTATTGGTGAGACGTGTGACTGTCACACATCTGGAGACACTAACCACCAACACAAGACAATCACTTATCACCCTGCCAGGGTTCAAACACAGGATCAGGGAATGAAGAAGAATCCATCTTACAGCTCTAGAATTCTTAAGCATTCTAACTGATACTGTATTCTATTAAGAATCCTATTAAGACATTTGAATTCTAATACAAAATTCTATTATTCAGTTCTGATTTCTTTTCTATATTTAATAAATCTTATTTTGGACAATTTTTATTAATAACTGTATATTATTCCATCCATTTTCTGTAACTGCTTATCATAGGATCAGGGTTCTGGGGGGTCCAGGGATTATGGGCACAAGGCAGGGAACAACCTATGATGGGGCACCAACCCATCAAAGGCCACACTCACACACCAGTCACTCACACATGCACATCTACAGGCAATTGGGCAACTCAGGATAGCCTCCGCATGTTTTGGACCACAGTAACCAGCGGAAACCCCACAATGACATGGGGAGAACATGCAAACTCCACACACATGGTGTCATGGCAGAGACTCGAACTCGGGTCGCAGAGATATGAGACAACAGCGCTAACCACTGTGCAGGCCCGGGCATTATTCCATAAATTTAAATTTAATCCAAAAATACACTAAATAACCAATTATAACATACAGTCCTGAAATTAAAATAAAGTATAAAAATTCTACATTGAATCAGAAATGCTGAAAAATTCACCTGCTTTTAACACCAAACATCACCCCCACTTGAGAAGCACCTTACAGACAAGAGGTCAAGGAGGGAAGGTGCAAATAGAAAGTGTCTGGATGACATCATCAATTCTCCACAGGATGTACCACAGAGGAAGAAGAATCAAATTATCATGTCACTGTGTGTGTGTGTGTGTGTGTGTGTGCGTATGTGTAATATATACAGCAGTCTAAAATATACAAGCACTTTACACAACACAACACAAACACGACACAAACGTGTCCCAGTGAAAGCCTGTGCAGAGTGCCGTCATTGTGCTCTGCCCTGTTGCCAAGAGCGCAGCCCATTCTGAAAACCTCTATGGGGAACATGGATACATTTACGTTCTGCCTCATTGCCTGACAGATCGAATCAGGGGTGGGCTGCAGCCAATTAAAACCACCGGAAAGTGTAACGGGGAAGGGGGGGGGGGGATTGTGCTGAGCTGCGGGGTGCCACTCTGCCGCGGCCTGCAGGGACAGTGACTGGCTTAAAGGACCCCATGGCACATTAGGAATAAACACGCATCTTCCAGAGCATTTCAGAGCGCTTCCTTCAAGGGGTGAAAGACAACAGCACGGCAGCCATTGCGTTTCATTAACTAAGCAGATGCTTTCATCCAGAGTGCATAATGATGTCATCATAGAGCTCAATATCTGGGCCTGGGATTTAAGGGCACTAGAGTCAGTCTGCCTGGGGAGGGGGCGTACGCACCCGCCGACTCGCCGGAAGGGCCATCCTGCCACACTGTACTTTACACCATTAGCTCATTGTCTCCGCGTAAAAAAGACTAAGTTGTAATTATGGTGAAGTAATTGTCTCACTCTTTAATTTCTCCACAAACAATGTTTTCCTTCTGCAAGATTGACAGGGGGCCGCAGAAGCATGTGCTAACGCGCCGTTTCAGGAGAAGCAAAACAAAAGGCGTCGCGGCGGAGAGCGATCCAGGCGAGGACGGCTTCATTTAGAGAGGAAAACGCTGCTTTTGTTATCTCTGTCATCCCAGGATCGGCACCATTAGCAGATGATCAGAACAGCCTCCGTCCTTTCAGACGATCAACGGTGCCATGTGTAAAAATTCCCCATGAATATAAAAGCAATTGTGGTTCTCCGGGGGGGGGGGCGGCAGAAAAACTCCCCAACAAATAAAAGGGTAGTGGGGGGGGGGGGGGGGGGGGGGGGGTATGGTTGGAGATGGGAGCGGGTCACTGATCGCTTTCAGATTCCTACTGCTGATCTGGTGCTCTGTTTTGCAACCCACGGTGACAGTGAGGCCCCCCCAGCTGCAGCACACGAGGGGGTGACCATCCTCACCCAGGACCCCCTGGGGGCCCGTCACCGGCAGGTGTGACAGATTGGGGGGGTAGATAATACAGTAGCGTTGACACAGTGCAGGTGGCTGAGGGGGTGTGCTCATCAGGTCGGGCGGATGACGCCACACCCAGATAGCCCAGCTGCTGCTCCGCCTTTCTCTCTACGCACAGGTGATGCACCCAGACTCCCTCCCAGCAACCATGGCAACATACAGCATCACATGGCACTACGAATATATACACATGTATACACATCCTGAAAATCAGTCACCTGAAATCTTCTATAATAGTTTAAAGATGTACTTTTGCAGACATAGTTGTATGTAATTATCAAAACTGTGTGAACTGTCTCCAACGTGTCGATTTTATCCTCTTTAATCTCGTTGGTTCCTGATATAAATATGGCATGCAATTAGGGTAAAATGGAAAAAGCACCATACGCGTGACACAAAAATATCAGAAGCGCAAAGTCAACATGTCTATGGTACATGCCGGCTGCAATGTTGAGCTGCCCAGATCCCCACTGATGTCCCGCATGGGGGGACCGGGGAGGGGGGGGGGGGGTATGGCAAGCAGCCCGCTTGAGCACCCGGCATGGAGCCGTGACACTGAAACAGGGAGGGGGGTTTGTAGGGCAAGATTAATAGCCATGGGGGAGCAAACTGAACATCATGTACATTCTGGCTTCTTCGAAAATGACGATTTTACTAAAGGTACTGAACAAGGTCTTTAATTTATTATTATTGGGGCTGCTGTGTCGTCTCCGCCAGAAAGTCTCGCAGGCGGCAAGAGGCTGCGTGGGGGATATGCAGCTCGCGACACATATTACTCATGGCAACAGCTCTAGATAATAAAAAAAATCCTGGATTGTACAAGATCTGAGTTGCCGCTGCTGTGACAGCGTGAGCTTCTTGCACAGAGACACTGACGCCTCCGCGTGATTCAGACGCCGGAGATCAGGGTTCTGCATGTCCCCCTGATGCCAACCAGCAGGGCCTCCAGGTCAGGAATTAAACTTACTGGGATGAGCTGTTGTATCATATGGGAGCTCCGAGCTGTGACTGACATGCAGTGCAGCCTATAAATGTTCACTTGATTGGAGCGGCGCTCCAGTGACTGGCTTGTGATTCGGGCTGGTCTCTTTGGCGAGATGTACTGTTGTAAAACGGAGGATGTTGGAAAAGGTGGCATGTTGACCATGTTGACTGTCTTGCTGGTGATCCAGGAACCCTGCTCTTACCCTACCTGCACCCCAAATGGACAGCGAATGGCAGGGATGGGGGCGTCGCCAAGTCTGCCGGGCTCTGTAACTCACCACCGCCGTCTTGCTGCCGAAAGGTGTGTAGAGTTGCTCCTATATCTCTTCTGGGCACATGTCAGAAACGAGCCATGCTCCATCACTCTCCGTTGGCATGTCCCTCTGTCTCCCTTGTCCCTCTCTGTCCCTTTCTGTCCCTACTCATACACGTCCCACCCAGCAATACACCCCTCCCCTGTATTGCTGATATACAAAACAAACAGTGTTTCCTCAACTCACCTTGGACAATAATTTGAATCATTCAAGCTGAGTCCTAATTGGTCACCCATGTTACAAATAAGCATGTGCAGTAAACGAAACAAAGAATAAAACTGATAGTGTTAAGATATGTATCACAATTTACAAATACTCATCATTGCTACTTCGTAATGTAATCGTGGTGTAACTAACATTTAAATAATGCAGTAATTTAACAATTATTATTAGGAAAGTTACTAACACTGAAACACGTGTACAGCGATTGATGTATTGTAATGGCTTAATATGCATGTAATTGGCTTATGTGTGTAGATGAATGTACATCTATATATAGTGAACATGCTATATGGTGGAAAGAAACACCTCTTTTGCAGCCTCTAGGTTACCTACTAATGTAAAATTGTTTTTTCCTTACTTGAGTCAAACAAAATCATATATAATGATTTACTGGAACAGTGGAAAAACATTAAATCGTGTAGAATAATTAAACAATCATTTGAAACATATGACGTATTAAATACAAAAAAATCGTTACAATATTTTAATGTGACAAGCTTCAGTTCCGTACAACAGTGGCACACTCAATTCTATTAAAAAGGAAAGAAAGGATTTTTTTCTGACATCACTAAAAATGGAGGGATGAGGTTGTGGATGTTTTCCCCAAAGGAAATGATTTATCTTCGCCAAAACAGGCTTACAGCGGGGACAAATAATGCTTGAAGAAATAACACACGGCTACAGATTATTTTTCCCTGCTTGTTCTTAGACGTGCGATTACTCGTGCGATGAGAGTCATTTCGGGTTATACTCGGCAGTGATATGCAAACGGGTACGGCTGAACGTACAAATGGAACGAGGACCGGCGCAGCGTGACGCGACGAAGCTGACGAGACAGGGCTGAGGAGTGGACTCACACTGGCACAGGCGACAACACGACCGATGACAAGCAAACACAAGGAAATACATCACCGAACAAAAACACAACAGGACGTTCTATTTTCGCAACGAAATACCACTTTAAACGACAGATTCATATTTGTCAATAGCAACATTGGTGGTGTTCTGGTGAAAACAAGCTTCCCTTTCCTAAGTGCGTATTATTTTATCGTTTATATGTAGCCTATATTCTGGATTCTCAAAGCTGTTTGTGAAGGGCTGTTTAAAAGAACTAAACGCAACCAAATAGTTGCACAAAAGCAGAAAACCGGTTTAGAAATTAAAGCCGTCGATAATAACACCAACGTTGTGTTAATATCCCTCATGGAACATAAAACAGTTTGATCAATTTTTTCCGGCGACTTTAACAATTTGTCATAAAGCTCTGTGACCGAATTAAATGAAAAAAAAAAAAACTAATTCAACTGCTCTCGAATCACACGGGTAGCAGTACACTACAGTTTTTCTGTACTTAACTAAATCGAGTTTCTGTTACAGAAGAGAGGAGTTTATGGATACAAATCAATCGAAGGCGCCCTGTTTTGGCAGGTGCGCGCCGGCATACGTGAGGCGCCGCTTGCCGCACAAGCGGGCGGACAGTTGCGTCTTCATGCCGCTCTCATTGACTGTAGGGCCAGCCGGTCCTGCGCCGTCACCGCACCGCTCAGCCCTCGTCTCCCCATGGCATTTCGCGCACTCGCTGACGCTCTATATTTGGCAACTACTTAGACACCTCCTGGCTGCGGACTTCATAATAATGACAAGTGCACAAACCTGTTCACAAAGACCGCACAGTGCGGCAGCTGCTGTTGCTAAAAAGGAAGTCAAGTATCTAGACTAGCAGATTACTTTTCTCCGGCGCTGTATTTAAACATAAAACTATCATTTCAAATTTTGTGGTTCTGTGTATAAATATGCATATATTTTCATTTCAAGTACATTTATGCTCTGAGTGAAACAAACAACAGATCAAAAAGAAACTGGAAGACTGAATTGAGACATTGCGATGTAAAGGAGCTCATTTGGGCATTTCAGAAGGTAGGAAACAAGAAGCTTCTGGGTTATTAAAAAACACAATACGATAAAAAACGCCTTTTAGGCAGCGCGAGGGATAAAAAAAAATACTGCACCATATATTTAAAAATTACTGTTAGTTGGTGACTTGTGATATATGCCACAATATCCATTAGCAGCATATGACCAGAATCTGAAAATTACTCCCGCACAGCAAAGAAGTAAAATCGCCTCCTTGGCGTAACAATTAAAAATATCAGCAGGCATATCCTATCGTCATTGTAACAGCCATGTCACCGTTTTATTTTACTAAACACGTGAAGATCAATATTGTGACATCCAAACACTTAATGAGGAAATAATGTAACGAGCAAATAGCTTACTTTATAACGAGGAACGTGATTAATTATTCCTAATGATGGAAGACAGCGTGTTGAAAACTGCACTAACAGCAGGTGCGTGGATGTCGGAAACATCCTAATATCTCAGTACCTGAGGTCATGACGTTCCAGTTTAACAAATTTAATGCGGTAACCACACGGGAAACAAGATTATGGACAACTTGCTGATACCTAACTGCGTTATATATTAATAATATGTGTAGCCCCCCTCCACTCACACATAAACCCACCCACGCAATAAAATTTAATTTTGCGAAGTGACAAAAACTTCTGAAAACAGACAAAACGCATCAACAGAGCGAGGTTTACGATAAACGCGACAGAAAGAAATGAAGAAATGCTCAAACACTTAAAATGGTAATGCACATTTTGCTTAAATCATCTATCTGTCATTTGATGTAAGCCAGTCGGGTTACCTTGAGTACGAGTATCCTTGTCCAAAGAGCCGGTTCGCTCTGTCCGTTTCACAGCCGAGCGATGCGTCTAGGTGCCTGCCTGGTCGGACAGCATGATTTCTCCTCGCCTTCTCTCTGCTGCTGCGGAGGAACAGGCTACGGACAGGCTCTCTCCACCCACGCGCTCGCACGAGCACATACGCAAACACTCACACACGGGCTTCACGTGGACGCGCGCGCGGGCGCTCGCCCTCCCTCGTATAGAACACACACGCTCGCGCGCACACACAGACACACCTACACACACAGGCGGACACAAACTTAGCGCTTATTAACACGACGAAACCAAGCGCTGGGTGCAGGGCTCCTCGCTGGTGCCAAACTGCCGGCAGTCCTCACAACATTTCTGCGTCGGGAGAAGGCGAGACGCCCTATTGGCTGCATTGAAAATGCGCACTTAATAAGTTTGGTTATTGACATTTCATATTCCGTCCTTTTCCTGCCCAACATTAAGTGCGAAAACCTACGCAAACACTCGCCAATAGACGAACGGGAAGAAACGTCATTATATTCTCTATTTCACGTATTTCAGACATGAATTAATACTTTTGTTTAGCCACAATACGTTCGAAAATCAAAAAATATAATTAATTTGGTCGTTTGCCAACTCTTTTGTCATTGTAAATATATTAATTAAGTTAAACTCTTAGTCTTGAGATGAATGATTCGAGGGAAATCCAATTTATTCTTAGGCATGAGATTGACCACGAAAAGTAAGTAAAAAAATACAATAATACCAGGGTGCTGGGTGTGTATACTGGTTAGGGTAAATGGTGAAAAGAACGTGGTTATCTCTCATAATTAGTAAAATTAAACTTCCTTTTTACTAAATATAATTGAATGAAATTTTGTTACGATTAAAATATTAAGGTTGTGTATCCAGCTGGACGTTTTTTTTTTTTAAATTGGCACAAGAATTAAATGAATTCAACGCATATAGCAATGTACAAACTGTAAAACAAATAATCGACATCCGCGGGGTAAACGAACTGTAAGTGGGTAGCATCCGCATAGTTAAGCAGGTTCACGTCCGCTGTTGCAAAACACTTCACCTAATATTCTCTCAGTGCAGTTCAGCGATCCAGCTGCATAAACATTTGCATAAATACATACAACAGTAGAACATGTTGGTGACATCAAGCGAGGCACCTGCTGGTAAACAATATGAGCATGTAAATAACACTACGGCGTACAATAGTTGTAACAGTATTTGACCTAAACAAATTATTTATTGAAATTTGGAGATGCAAAAGTACCACCAGGCACCACCTGATCGATATGAATCGAACTGCAGGTGGTCCCTGTAAACAGCACGTGCTTTTTTCTTTCAGGTTTGGTATGTGAGTTTGGTATAATAATCTGTTCTCCACTACGGTTTCCGTTGGTCACGACTGAGCAGAAGCTGCCTGGTTACCGGAATAGCGGCACCGGCAGCCGAGCGCTCTGCTCCGCCCGTCTCCCTCTGGTGCGGTCACACTGTCCTCAGCCGACAGCACCGGGGCCCTCAGGGGTGTTGGCGCAGAGCCTGGTGGGATGATAGGTAACTTTGTCATTTTTTTCACGAGCAATATCTCTTTGAGACAGTACGCTCTTCTACTGTTGCTCGTTATGGCAATTCCTCCCCAGGCATTTTGGTGCTGTTTTCTGTGTTTGTATATTTGCCTGCCCCCCACGACTCTGAAAATGTGCCAGAGTGCGGTGACTGTTACATGTTACACAGACGTGGAAAACCTGTGAGTCACTAAAACCAGGACCCTGTCCCTCACCATATCGTGCTGCTATATCAGTCCCTGCTGTACACCTCTGTCTGTGGACCCCCAAAGGGCAGGGGATGCTGTCGTGAGGTGAGTGTCGCGGCGCCCCCTTGAGGGCGTGCGGGCAGAGCGGCGTCCTTCGCAATCTGGCCTGAAATGGCACAGGTTGTGCTGCAACGGCTGGCTCTGAGGGGAAAGCGGGCGACGCTGCGAGATCGCAGGCAGCAGCAGCCGCGCAGCACGCCTCAGCGCCACGGGCCCATCTGCCATCACGCGTGCTCGAGGGCTCCGCTGCCTCGGAAACAGCCTCTCCATCACAGCCTCTTGCTGGTATATCTCCCCTTCTGTACTGGTGGTTAGCCACCACATCCCAGCTCTGCTATATGTGTTTGGCTAACTGGTGTCTGTAAATTTCCCGTAGCACATAGGCACCCTTGTTTAATAAAATTAAAGGCCTCTCGTTTTAAGGAACAGGGCTGATGACACACAGGCTCCTGCTTCAGACTTGAGAGGAGGGTTAGTCCTCAGCTACAGTTTATGAAACTACCGTTAATGAAACAAATACTTTCAGGAGTCTATGTCCATCATTCCTTCAGCAGCTGTGCTGATTGGTTGGTATGGAGCAGCAAGGCCTGTTCATTGGTACAGCTGTCAGGAATTGGAGCTGGTGATTGGTGGGAATCGCCTGCCCTTCGACCTTACTTGGGGTCCCTCTCTTGCTCATATATGGCCACTAATGAATGTGGCTGCGAGCTACGCTATGGGGATTTCTGCGGGGGTTTTCCTCAGAGCCTTCTGCCCTTATTGGTTGTTCCTGTCTCCGAGTCCTCCGGCTGCGTCCGGCTGTGTCTGTAGGGCTGTGTGTGCGCTCCGCAGCCTCCCGTTTTTGTGTGTCCCCTCGGCACTCCGATAAAACCGTCCAATGGCGATTTCTCGCCTTGAGGCGCCCGAGGTGCTGCAAAGCGCACACACACCCTCCACAATATCTCGCTCTATAACGTGCCGGGTTTGGGAAAATGCATGTCTGTTATTTTTGGCATTAAAAAAAAGCTGTATGCTGACTGCTGTGCTCCGCAAAGATATATTAGCACTGCACCGTTTTAATAAATCTTTGCGCAGTGAAACAGTAGGTGTGCAAGTTTTTTTCCTCAGAGGTGTCGCCTTCGCTTGCCTCTTACGTACCGCAGTGATTGTTTTTGCTTTTTTTTGCCTCCGTTAGGAGCTTTTAGGGTGAAAAGCATGAATTAGTTGGATAAGAGGCCCCAGCTCACTGTGCGAATGAAGACACTGTCCATACGAGCATCACCCAGCTTACACAGAGTCACACTGCTGAGGACAGGCAGCCTGAGGTGTGAGTCATGGGACGGCTGATGAAGGACGACCTTTTATTTTAATCTGAAGCTTTTCTGTTTAAGTTCCGCTTCCCTGGTCCACCGACCCTCTTTGTACCCCAAAGTGAGGCACCTAAAGTTGGCTGTGGCTATTTATATGCTCATATTCTTACACGGGGCGGCATGGTGGTGCAGTGGTTAGCACTGTTGCCTCGCACCTCTGGGACCTGGGTTCGAGTCTCTGCCTGGGTTACATGTGTGTGGAGTTTGCATGTTCTCCCTGTGCCGTCGT
>JAABNY020000046.1:16415885-16435312 GCA_015164015.2 Brevimyrus niger
GAGACAGACAAAATCATGTGCACACAGACACAGAGACAGACAAAACCATGTGCACACAGACACAGAGACAGACAAAACCATGTGCACACAGACACAGAGACAGACAAAACCATGTGCACACAGACACAGTGACAGACAAAACCATGTGCACACAGACACAGAAACAGACAAAATCATGTGCACACAGACACAGAGACAGACAAAACCATGTGCACACAGACACAGAAACAGACAAAATCATGTGCACATAGACACAGAGACAGACAAAACCATGTGCACGCAAACACAAGAACAATGCCATGTGTACATAGACTCAGAGAGACAAGTCATGGACACAGAGATGCATATCAACACATAAGAGGCAAATGAGCAGCAAATGGCTTCACTATAGAACCTAAGGAGACAGAAATACTGGGGAAGAGGCCTTGCACAGCCTCTGAGTGGCCTGCAGGACCTAATTGGAGGCTCATTGTAAAGAAACCACCTGTTAGCAAGACACAGTCAGAGTGAAATTCACAGCTGGTCGAGTATCAACACAGGGGGAGCCACAGAACATTCTGGAAGTAGGGAGATTAAAACAGCAATAAGCACCAAGAAGAAGATGCAACTCAGGTGTTGAAAGTAAATCAAGCCATAGTCTCGGCACATTGTGTGTTGGTTTTATAATCAGTGGCATATTAAAAAGCAAATGCTGGGCGGAGTGCCAGCGAATAGGGCGCCGAGTGCACGGCCAGCAGGAAGATGCATCATACATAAATATATAAAGAAGAAGGGCAGAGCCAAGGTGCACCACTGGTAATACCCAGCCACATATAAAGGGACTCCCAGAGGTTCTACGGAGGTTTAACTTACAAGAAGTGTCAAGAAACGACCGGGGGTTTGGTATTCATTCAGTAAAATGATGGTGAACTGTGAAATGCAGCGGTGACCTGGGGAGCGGGGGCTCAGCCTGTGGATGAACGGGCTTGACGGAATTTAGTTGAAAATAGGTCATGATAAGCAATGGAGCTGCTCTTCATTTGTGCGCAATTTAATCTTGGTTAATTGCCAGTTTACTTTCAGGATGTCTGTTCAGGTACAGAGAGAAGGACGTTTGATGGCAGCAGAAAAAGGGGATGCAAACGGATGGATCGGTCAGCCCACAGGACAGGTTTCCCACCTACATGCTGCCTCTGCTTTATGTTTTTAGAAGCTTTGGGGATCGATGGCCGACTGTCGTCACACAGACATCGTCAAACAGCCAAGGAACGCTGAGTGTGATACTAACTAATCACCAGGGCTGCGGGGGCGAGATGGGTCTGAAGGAAACATCAACCTGCTCCACGTGATTTACCTTAAGCGAGGAATCAGTCCATCAAAGGGCAATTTAGAGATATGGTGGGGGGGGGGCGGGGGTGTGGAATAGCTGGCTGAAACCGGAACAAATGCAGACACAGTGCTGCGTGTGGAAGCCAAGCTGCGAGACGACAATACCACTGACACTCACCTTGACATGGGGGGCCAGTGTAGTTACCCAGGACAGGGTCTATTCTGGAAACACAGGCTCTCTGTCTGTGATCAGAAGGGTATTGGTTCGCATCCCAGGGCAAGATAAAAAGGGGCGCTGGTCTGTGACGCCAGTGAGCCTAGCCTGCTGTTTTTGGAAAGCCGTAAGAAACCTGCCCAGTCACGGTGAAATCTCGCAGAAATCAGACAGAGCAGAGGGTGGGAACCGAAGCCCGTACCTGCAAGTATGAGGCTGCACTGCTAGAAACTGACCAGACGCCAGAGTTGGTAATAAGTAAACACTTGCTTATTATTAAAATTTTCAGTATGTTTGATGTATTGTTTAATGGATACTAGCAAGCGAAACCATCTTCATGTCCTGCATATAATGGGCTGTAAAAGGAATTATTACCACACTAAGTGTCACTGTTAGAGAAATTAATGTTTGAAGTGCAACTAATTAACTGTGACAGCTAGACATTATATCAAATGTAAATGCTTCAGTGGAATCTAGATTACTTCATCAAAGACAATCATTTCTCATTTCTGTGTTCCTTTGCATTAGTTAAACACTATAAATCAGAGACATTCAAAAGTGTGATAATTTCTTCATTCTGAGCAACATCTTATCAAAATGAACAAGGGCAACAGAGAATATTATAATTAGGATAGGCTTTTATTATTAGCCATGTCATACGATGATACCTGACATTTGAAGATATTTTCATGCACACTTGACAACTAGAAGCTCTTGTTTATCCCAGAGAAGCCCGCGAACATACAGCACACGTCCCAAACCGGTGCATTATTCATGAGATGCAAATGACCCTCTAACAGGTGGGAAATTGTGCCATAGGATCTAATGTCAGTTTGATTTTGCATTGTTCTGTAACGACCAAGGCACTATGTGGCATTTCCTGGCAGCAACAAAATATAATTAGTGCCCCTTGTTAATGAAGGTGGCATTTCTCCTGCATGGTCACCATCCTGACAGGTATGTGGGCTGTAAGGACCATGGATCACCTGGGGGGGGGGAGTCACCATGGAGATGAGATGAGTTTCTTGTAGACCTGAGCAATACTCATACCTCCTGAGACCAGAAGATGGAACATTATGAGGTTCACAGTAAAGATCTCTTCAATTCATAATTATGCTGTGTTTCAAGAAGTTGCATATCAAATTACACATGACTCCAATCAATAGCTCAATTGGAGTGCTGGTCTCTCTGTCAAACTTCCTTTGACTCTTCTGAGATGTTCTGAGGCCCTTTTTCAGTCTTAAGCAAAGTTCTTAACCTACATCTCCAGCTGTGATTGGATAAAAATGTGCGAGGCTTTAAAAAATGTAAGCTGCTCGTGAATAAAAGACTGTGATAATCAAATAACAGATGCAGCAACGATAGCTTAAAAGCAGTGACGACCTCACCGCATGCTGATTACGTTTCTTCTGTGTGGAAACACAAAAGGAGGGTCTGTTAATATGCAGCCTCTAGAATCCCACCCCACTTACCACCACTCCACGGAAACAAGTGTCAGAACAAGCATCCACCTGCGGAAAATCACTGTGATTTTACCATCCCAAAACCACGATGCCCTGTCTCCTTCAACACTGACTCCCAGCGGAAGACACAAAAATGGCTTGACCTCTCGCTATAATATCATGCTTTTAAAGTACACTCAAACAAGCACAGCAGCATTATAAAGTGCCTTGTGTTTCCAGCTCCAGCGCAGTCCATGGTGGGTCGCCACGGGCTCACCCCAGCACTCAGAGCCTCGTTCGGCCTTGAGTGTCAGAAAGAACGACATCTGTGTCACGGTCCATATTAAAACATTAGTGAAGCAAATGCAAAATCGCAAGAACCTACTGCATGTGGAGAGGGACCTGCATGCATTACGCCTCACCTTGGGGTAAAGTGGTAAGCAGTCTGAAAAGATGTGATTCATCATTAAGGTACTGAGGTCATTCTCCACATTATGATGTCATTTTCCACCCACATTCATTTAGGAGTCAATATACTTGCTGATAAAATGTGTCAGAAAAGAATATTGAATCAAATAGTGATGTTTTTACACATACATATACTGAAATGCAAAAAATGTTGTTGAAAAAAGATTCTAAAACGTATTTGCGATTATGAAACGTTTCAGTTATAAAATTAGCAGTTATTGGAAGGTTGCCGCATATCTTTTAAAAATAAGTGGGTCTATGAGTTAGGATGGTGCCTGTGATCAGAAGGTTGTTGGTTCAAACCCCAATGTGATTTCACCATTGAGTCTCTGAGCAAGGCCCGTACCCTGAATTAGCTTCACCAACTGGTTGTTTACCCAATTGTATGTCATTCTGGATATCTGCTATATGTATTAAGGTAAATATATCCGACAGGACAGTAGCATTTGATTGCGTGGAATTAAATAGCATGTGTATAAGATAGCTAACCAACAAACCCTGGGTCTTCTAATGTAGCCTCTGTACATCTCACAGGTTTAATGAGGACATAGCAGCAGTTTTTTTGTGTGTGTGAATAGGGCTACCTTGTCATCCGTGGGGGTCATTTTTTGGTTTCAGTTGTGTGTGAGAAGGGTCGCAGCCTCTAAGCCAGGGAGAACAAGCGAGAGCTTGGTAGTGTAAAGGTGATACACGGGGCTACTTTTTGAGCAACGTTGCCGGGCAACGTTGCTGATCTCTGTTGTTCCGGCACTCAGAAAACAATTGTCTGACAGTGGGCAGTGGAAAGATCCAGATGAGTCTCCCTTTGCCTTACCTGGTTGGCAATTTCCCAGTAATTGCCCAAAAATTGCCCTGTGCATCATCATCATAAGGCAATGTTTCCCAACTTTGAGGATTCACAGATGGTCCATCTTTTTTCTCCCTCCTAGCTTCCTGCCAGACGTACCACATTTTTGCTCCCTCTCAGCTTCCTGCCAGACGTTTCACATTTTTGCTCCCTCCCAGCATCCTGCCAGACCTTTCACATTTTTGCTCTACAACTTCAGCCAGCATCTGGCTGCATCTCCAAGTGCACCAGGCTGACACACATTAGCTCTATGTATCATTTTATAGACCACGTTTGTTTTACATCAGCAGCATTTGATTAATGATTGTTACTTTCTAGTCTGTGTTCATGCTACTAAAAATGTCGCCGTGCTACCCTGCGCCGGGAGGGGCCGTGATCTCTGCCACTGGGAGCCTCTGTGACCTGGACCGACCGGATCCAAAAAGAACCAAACTAGGACGGGCCGTGGGTCAGCAGTTCTGTAAGGGCTCCCTGTCGCAGATCAGCTGAGTCCGAGGGGGCAGAGAAAACGCTGGCACCTTCACGTTTGAAAGAAGTAAAAAAAAAAAAAAAAACCCACAGGATATTATTTATGAAAGTTCAACAGCAGTAAGAGAATATTCATATTCCCCAGTGCCCCCGCCAGACAAACTCAGCTGGAGGAGTTTGCTGAGATGGTGAAAAAGCTCTCTCATCTCCAACGAGTGCGGAGCTACCATCGCAGCCCTCTCAAACTCAGCTCCTGGAGGACCAGGCGCTCGCCCATCCCCGACTGCGCGGCCCCACCAGCGGCTAATTATCTGTACCATCTCCACTGATGCGTTTCCCCCCTGAAAACACCAGGCAAAAAACATGTGTTTCAGTCAGCACAGAGAATAACACAGCTAAAGCCTGCATCTCAAATAGGAAATCTACAGGGCTTACTAAACAGAGAAGATTCTGGAGCAGAAATCCGCTTCCAGGAGGCCCTGAGGAGCTGAAAGTGGTACTGTTGGCCTGGGCAGAGATCTGGTACCTCCCCGCTGACCCGGGCCTGGGCTGAGGCAGAGATCTGGTACCCCCCCATACCAGAAGTCATGGAACATCGCTGTTCATCTGTGGTTGGATGATGGTGTTTACGGAGGATTTGACAGCACCTGGGTGGCTATAAAGTGGAGCAGTTCATTTAAAAAACAGCAGATGTCTGAAAGCTCATGCTTACTTAAAAGGGACTCAATGAAAAGGCAATGCAAAATATTCTCTCCACACACACACACACACACACACACACACACACACACACACACACACACACACACACACACACATACACTGTACATACGCACACAGGCTTGTAATTATATCTTTGTGGGGACTCTCCATTCATCTCTATGGGGAAAACTCTAATCCCAACAAGATGACCCCTACCTTAACTGTAAGAAACCAAACAAAATACAAGACTTCTGATATTTTTAGTTTTTGATCGCATTCACAGATCTTTGTGGGAACCTGAAAAAATGGTCCCCACAACTGGTTTATTGCCATAATTTCTGTCATCAGTGTGGCTGCCTGTTCCATGGAGGATACAGTGGCTTTGTGACATCACGTGTAAATGCATAAATCATAAAGACAGCAGCCCATTTAGGCAGAGAAGCACCCGTTGTGCCCCCCCCCCCTCGCCCACGCGGTACATCCTCCTTCTCCTTGTGGATGGAGCTAAGTGGGCTAGCACCCTCTAAAGGAGGTAAGCGTAGAAAAGCAGTGGGGGCGGGGCTTAAGACGGCTTATCACTTGTTTCTTTCACAATGACTGAAGAGAGAGTAAAAGAAAGTTAGAGTGTAAGGTCGACATGCAGAGTAACAAGATAATAACAGACCTATGTTAAGGTGTGATCCTTCATAGTAAGGCAAGAGGGGTGTAGGGTGTGGTATGGGAGCCCAGAGGGTTGTAGGATGTAAAATGGGGGCCCAGAGGGGTGTAGGATGTGTTACGAGAGCCCAGAGGGTTGTAGGGTGTGATACAGGAGCCCAGAGGGGTGTAGGGTGTGGTACGGGGCCCAGAGGGTTGTAGGGTGTGGTACGAGAGCCCAGAGGGGTGTAGGGTGTGGCACGGGAGCCCAGTGGGTTTAGGGTGTGATACAGGAGCCCAGAGGGGTGTAGGGTGTGGTACGGGGGCCCAGAGGGTTGTAGGGTGTGGTATGGGAGCCCAGAGGGTTGTAGGGTACAGTATGGGAGAGTCAAGAACATGTCGTATGGATCGACAAAATGGAGGTAAAACACAAGACACGCCGCCGGAATGTGAAGGTGCATCATTAGCGCCTTTTCTGTTTAAATGCATAACATGTTAATTATACTTCAGTAGTGTCTGTTCTTCAGATTTATCTGCCGTTTCCAAGGAATCAAACTGCAAAATGAGACTTTCTTTGAATAATAGCAGTTTTTATAAAATTATTCTTAGTTATTCTGCAATTGCAGCAGTATTTTATTATATCGCGCAACCTTTTTAGTCACAAGTGCAGTTGTTCATTGCCATACAACCTTGTTGCCTCTACATATGAAAACTGAAATTTGTCACTGGACACATCTCCTCCAATACATTAACCTACAATTACAGTTACTATTATTATTCTTCAGTAAATGTGCAGATGACGCACCATAGGACTAAGTGAGGTGACATTTTATCCCGAATGTGTATGTGTACATTGCAGGCTGAAAACGAAGAGCTCTTGGATCTTGAATTCAATGGAAACGTCCTTTGTATGAAAATCCAAGACAGGGAAAAATGTACATGTAAATGTTGCGGTAGGAGCATCACACAAAGGCATTTTGCAAGGCACAAATTTGGAAAAATGTCAATCTAGTCAAGTTGCGCGATGGCCAAAGCAGGATAATGTGGTTTTGACTGGCGTGATGGAACAGGATGTCTCTGGCAAGGCTGCTGAAACTGAGACGCCTGGATATAGCTGATCTTTGAGCTCAGAGCCACATGCTCAGAAGTGAAGCAAGAGGCAGGCCAAAGAAGAGGGGAGAGTGGGAGGGCATGGCACAGGGGTGTTCAGAGGGACTAGGGGGGGCCTGCAGGTTACAGTGCCTCTTTTTAGGTCACGCGGCGACATTGCGTCTATGTGAGAGTGACGAGACAAAGATCAGGCTTTGGAATTAAAGACTGGAACTAAAGATTACCCATCTAAATTAGCTGTAAAGCCACGTTGTCTTCCAAATGGCCTCAGGATAAACAGTAAAACCTTTGTTTTTATCATACTTAAGTAACAAGAATATAGAGAGCATTAAGTTGGCTATTTGCTTTAGGAAAGAATATAATCTAGATATCAAGGGATGTGCTGCAGGTTCCTTTGGGAGAGCTGACAGCAATCAGAGCAGCAATGGAAGTTCATGATTATGGATGGTATTTCCAAATAGGGACACTTATGTAACCTTACAGCGGGAAGGTGTCCTCCTCTTCCGCACTGGACACGGCCGCCTGCGTGAGGGGCCAGAACTACATTGGAAACAATCTTGTCACTTTTTGCCTTTCTAACAGAACGTGTCAACGTTTTGTGATATAGAACGTGGCTACAAATAGGAACGTCAGAGCACAAAGCACAGGGAGTGGCGTCACTGTAGGTGGTGGCTCAGTCCAGGATCGCCGCTCCTTTCGGTCGCTTCCAAAGCAACACAATTTGACTTTAAGAAGGATCCAGTGCTTTGGGTTGCGGTCGTAATTTCGGAATCTAGCTCTGAACTCCGTTCCTTTGAAGCTGGCACCATCGTATCGTTAACAGGGAAATTCACAATACTGCAGGTAAAGGTGAGGAAAATACGGAACACAGGCCGACCCACGGCGGGGATGAATTCCTTCAAAAGCTTTGTCAGTCGTAATACTAAATTTTTGATGGAGGACATTACTAATTGAGCATGACTGCTTAGTTCGGCTACGGAGGAAAGAGAAAAGTATATGTGTGTTTTTGAGGAAAGCTGTGGTGGCTAGTTTAGAGGCCAGAGGTGGATGTCAATCTTATAATCATATCTCAAAGTACATTTTCGATTATCAGCGCTAATTTCAGTCATTACTGCTGTAATTGAGATGAAGATTTAGGTGAAGCGGCTGAGGATCCAGCTCATTTATCTACTGTACTGGAACAAAGTCTGGGTCTATTTTGAGGTTCCTCATTTCAATTTCAAAATGTGAAGATTGTGCAGATGAAAGAGAACATTTATAATTCACAGGGACTGCGTCCATGGCTGACAGAACAGTGGTAGTTATGAATTCACCATTTACACTGTAATTCATGCAATTTGTTTAAGAACACGTATGATCAGCATAGCAGAGTACAACTAATTTTCTGGCAACAGTGTACAATTAAATATGTCTTTCCGGAGATCAACATGTGTATAATTATACTCTTCATCATAATGAATCACGGATTCAGGTGCTCAGTAACAACGAGCCGACATAGTTATGGGATCATCTATAGAAGTATGAATGCTATCCACATGCTTTTATATATTTGCACGTTATTCACTAGGGGTGTAGGTTTTGGGATTTAGCTGGGGGCCGGTGGGGGGCGAGCAGGAGTGATGGGATCTGACCTCAAGGTCCTAATGAGACACAACAGTGTCCAGCAGGGGCTGTTTTTCGCATTAGAGCCCTGAAATAAGAGTAATAAAAATTACAAATTACAGACATAGGGGGAGATCTCTGTCAGAACAATAAATTGTTTTCTGAGACCTTTCAAGCTGCGTAAGCTGCCATCCGGCAGTGAACTTTCTGAACATGCACACCTTCCTGGACACAGAGTGCCTCCCCGCCAACGACGGTGCAGCAAGCTGAGGGGGTGGGGCGGGGGGGGGCACCTTCAGCTGTGTTTTCTCACTTTATGCTGTTGGGGTATTTTAGCTTGTCTGGCAGTATTTGATAGCACCGCAGTAGAGCGACAGAAAGAGGGCCATTCAAAAGTCTGTTATGTAAGTATTCCTTATTCCTCTAAAAATACGAGCTGCCGTGAGTGAATAAAAAAAAAACAACATATCCTGCGCTTTTCCTGTGCGCTGCGCTAGAGACAGGAGGGCGATAATGGGGAGTGAAGGAGTAGCGGCAATCTGGGTCTGCAGCCGGCCACGCTGGGTTCAGGATTGAAGATTCCTTTATTTGTCACATACATAGTTATACAGTATGAGTATAACATGCAGTGAAATGTGCACCTGGTCACTGAACACTGTGCATAAATATAGAAAATATCACTGCACATCTTGAAACAAAGTGTCACATCCTTTTCCACACCCACTTTCACTCAATGCTGAAGAAGATTTTCTTTTCACGATTTTTTTTTTTTTTTACCTTGCAGATGCAAGATCAATATGAGTCTTAAGGTGCCGCCGCGTGGCGTAAAAATACGATTCCTCACTTCCGGTAGCAGAGCCGTTTAGCGAAGTGATTTTTGAGTTCAACTTAATCGAACGCTGACCCATGAATTTGCATAGCTCAGCCAATCAGGTGCGTTGTGGAAGGGGCTGACCTTTCAGCTTCACTGGCCGTGGAGCAACCAATTCTTTTTAAATGTTGATTGCTAGAATATAAATTTGTAAACAGGAAAAAGCTGAAAGAGTGACGAAGACCATTGAGGGAGGCCTAGTGCAGGTATGGTGCATTTTATGACATTCCTGATCAGTATGTTGCACACTTGGCTTACCGGGCTAGACGGCTAATATTACAATCTGCATTTATTTCATTGTGTGCTATTAATTTTAAAGGCAAACTGTATGTGACATTTCTTAATAACATTATTCCTATTAACATCACTGTATGAGCACTGTCCTGAAACCAAACCCTACATCCTTTCCATGCCCATTGTTGCTCAACGCCGCGAAGACGGCACAATCTTTTCCCGCTGGTGTGGCCGCACCTTTAGCAAGAACAGAGAGCAGCGTTTGAGGTTCTCTGAGGTTCTACATCATGTAGCTTGCAGCTCCATCAAATCATGAATCACGTCTGAAACAAAAAGGCTGGTCAACCACAATCCATTTTTCAATATAGCAGCCGTCACTCTATGCAGGCCTAGAGGGCCGCCCTGCCGTACATCTAACCAGTCGCAACAGGGGACATGGTCCCTTGTAACTCCTGGTTTTAATGTGTTTTCATAGTTATTCCTTAGAGCAGGACTGCAGAGGAGCTGCATGCTTTCTGCTGCAGAACATCACGCTGCCCTGCACCCGCATGTCCTGCACCCGCATGTCCTGCACCCGCATGTCCTGGCTTCCAGCGCCTACCTGGACAGTGCGGCTGTTAGAGCTTCTCCTTGGCAGCTTTGGCGGCAGGACGGCTGGCTGATGCGATTCACGTGGATCTCCTACCGGCGGCAGCATTATGATTTGGGATGAACTGACCGACTGCTGCCCAGCTGGCTTTAAGAGCACTGAGCATTCATAGCCAGCGAGGCGGAGTGTCGCCTTTACCTTAATAAAATAAACTTTATGAGTAAAGGTGTGCCAGTTTTACGGGGGTCAGTGGGTTCAGGTCATACCGCCCCGCTGTGCCCCACGTCTGCGTTTCCTATTTCAGAATCGCATTTTCAGAATAGTTGAGGCGACTCCCAGAAAGCCACCTGGAGCTGGTGTGTGTGACGAGCGCCTCTCGGAACCCCAAGGTGTTAGCTGATGAGGTGTCGGGGTTGCCCTGTCACTTGACATGGTGTGACGCCAGGCTGCTGAGGTCCAGGCACGCAGTGAGGGTAGGGGGGTGGGGTGGGGCTGTGTTCCAGGCCCACGCTGGCCTACCTGATGCTTGCTGCATCTGGAATCTGTACCCACCCTGCAGCTCACGTCCACTCTGCTGTCTGTCAGTGCCCTGCTAAATCAGCCGAATAGTGGGAAGAATACATTTATATTGGGGCTTTTTAATTAACGGGGGCTTGATTTTTAAATGAAACAGGAAGCCTGACACACATGCTGGTACCAGAGAAAATAAAATTAAGTCATAAAATAAGAAGAAATGGAAATGACACATCAGGCAGATGTTCCAGCATGTTCTGCCGGCATGTCAGTGCTGACACCTTTTTTACATAAAGCATCATAAATCCCATTACAAACACGTGGTGAGCTAGGATCAGTCCACCGTGGTCTAGTGTTTGTAAGGACCATAGAAAATTGGTAAGCCTTGTTCTTCAGCCTGCGCCATGGTATAATGGATGGCGTGCATCACGGGACAGAGATGATCACTCTGGATGGTAACGGATCCCACTGCATCGATTCTGTTACCTAATGGAATGAGTGGATCTTGGCCAGGCTGGGAAAAGGCACCCAAAGCCATTATGGAGGGGCTGGTACCTCTCAGAGCTGCAGCGCTGAAACACGCCCTTTCTGTGGGGGGCGCCGCTCGCGTATGTGCCTGGCTGTCGATAGGTATCACCGTCCAGCTTGGCTCCTAGCACCAGAAGACCTGCACGCGGCCAAAATTCAGCTTTTCTGTCACACATGCTGAGCTGATCCTGTCCCCTCTGGCCGTCGCCACGGAGACGGGACACACCGTCCTTTCCGAGGTTTATCCTCAAAGTCCGCGACTGTTAACCAGATGTGAGGGACATCATCTCCCACCGATGATGACGTGACCTTTCACAGGCTCCTTGTGTCTCCTTAGCGGTTTACAGTATGCGGTGGTTCTCACTGATGGTCAGACCACCATGACCCCTCCCTCAGAAGGTCTCCTACAGCTCTGATGGTGAACGCCCCCAGGCTTAAGGCGTGCCCTCTTTATGGTCACAGCCGTGCGAGAGCCCGCCAGTCACACGCCACTCACCAGTCTGGCATGCATATCGTTTACATGCATATTGTATGTTCCTGTCCGTGTTCCCATTTTTCCGAACACCGTCTCTGTTTTTCTTCCGCGCTATCAAAGGAATCCAAGTTTAAAGCCTCCAGGAGAAGCGAGAACATGAAAAAAAGGCGGGCTATGAAAAAAAAATAAAAATCAAAAGGCAAGAATTGTGTTTGTAAGAAATATTGGCAAGAGGCATCAATACATCAACTGGGATGGTTCCAAAGTGGACGCAGAATCACGAAGATTCGCAGTGCAGTGAAAGTGCGCTTCGGGTGCCTGCGTCCAAACCAAAGCTCACCCCTAATTAGTCCTACTTATTACATTTCTTTGAAGAACAATACCATTCTGGAACTCTGGAAATTCTGATTAATTTGTTTACAGGGAGTCAATCTCAAAAACCTGCACTGGCTCTTCATAATTTGCCTTTGCTGGCCACCATTAAAATTCATATTTTGATGCTGCTCCCATCCTCTGAAAGTACCAGGGACAGATTCAAAGACCTTGCCCACAGAAGAGCTCTTCCAAGTGCTAAAAAAGTGACAAACTACATTACAGATTTATAAAGGTCCCATTCAGACTGAGACGTGGTCATGTAACACCGGCGGTGGAATAAGCAGCGTTTGGCCGTCATGGTTAATTGTTGCCGCGCATGTGGCAGAGGGAAGAAAAGCAGGAAGAGAGCGACATGGGAGCCCTAATTATCATCCGCGGTTGCAGCGTAATTACTGGTAAAATTGTGGGGACTGTAAAATTCTCCTCTGAAACCCAATTTGTTTCTAATTTTATGATAATCCCGACTTTTCCTTCCTCCTGCTTTGGTCCCCATAAAGCACATCTCCATCAGCCACGCATTACCTAACTGTCCTCCTGAGACGTGTGAGGGCCTCTGGCAGCCGCTGCCACCCCCTGGGGCAGGTCCTGCTGAATGGCCTGCTTCCTCCTGTGTTTCAGGCGCCACCCTGAGGTTAGGGCAGGTACTGCAGCTTATGGGGCGTGCTTCTTCCGAAGTCCATCCATTTTTGTGCACCAGCTTGTCATATGCAGGTTTGGGGGGGGGTTGGGGGGTTTGGAGCCTATCCTGAAAGCGGTGGGTGTTATGGGTCGGTGGGCATCCGGAACCTGTCCTGGAAGCGGTGGCAGTCTGTAATGGCAGGGTTGTCATTGATAGTCCACTAGGCAGAAACTTTATTGAAAAGGAGCTCAAAGAACCATAAACAGAAAGGCAGGCAGGCAGAAGGAGCACCATGCAACAGCAAAAGCACAAACAGACGAACTGAACCTACAATGAGCCACAAGATGGCAGGGCAAGGGCAGAAACCTACATACATACCAATGACGAGGTACGAAGGGTTAACAACGAAGCCAGCACTAGGGTTAGGGTTACACAGGAAATACTAGGAACAAGGTGAATCAGGACATAACTACAAAATTGGACAGCGGCAGTGTAATTGCCAAACCCATATCAGTCAGGAGGCACAGATACCAGACCGCCGGCTCAGCCGGTTCTGCCATGCAGCAACCCAGGGAACAGGGGAACACACTAGGGATAGTGAAAGGCATTAAACACAGAAACAGGATAGCCGGTGACACCTGCTGGCCAAACAGAGACCACTCCTGACAACAGGTCCAAGGTAGGAAAAAAAACAGCATTGGGGGCCAACCCATCACAGGACACACACACCAAGCACATCTAAGCATGTTTTTGGTACTGTAGCGGGAAACCCAGAGGATACCCCATGATTCCATAGGAAGAACACAAAAATACCACAAAAGGAAAGCAGAGACAGAGACTGGTGCCCAGGTGCTGGACATGTGAGAAAACAGCACTAAGCACCACAGCATGGTGCCGCCCCTCTGGTCGATTCTGCCTTCTAAAAGCCCCAGTCAAGCTGCATAGATGGTGCAGTTTTTGCGGGTGACGCCCCACCCATACAGCATAATTTAGTCTTTCACTGGTCTAACGTGAGGCACCTGTGCAAACGGCCTGCATGCAGCACAGCCATCATACGTGTGACTGTGCTCATTAGCACGGCGCTCACATTTACAGGCTTCACAGCGCCACGTGACGGTGACTCCGGGCGAAGCTCGCGGCATCACTACGGCAGAAGAGAAGTAAACGGGGAGGGTGAACGGGCGTGATTTTCGACGTTGGGCTCAGTCCCTGGCTGTCACTGTCACGCACGCCGCCTTGATTACGCTGCCGTCCTTCGGGGTGAATGTGGAAGGACTACTCAGGCATAAATGAAACGGACGGCTTCACCAGTGGCCAGATTATCTGTCCCACATGATGAGACACGACTTCTGGAAAGATAAAACGAGCCGCCTCCCACCATTCTATTCACCAAGGAAGGCCAGCCGCTGCCAAGTGCGGCTGCCAATCGACGGCTCCCAGCTCCCGTCTCCCTCCTGCACTTAATCCCCCGAAAGCCAGGGCACAAACAAAAAAACCGCCAAGCCATCGATGCGCAATCCGCTCTCCATTCTCCTCTGCTCCTTCGCAGATACACGACCCCCGGCACGGCAGCATCCGCCATCGCAACCGCCATGGAAAAAAAAAATTATAAAACCTTTCAGCCAAAACGGATCCAATTAGCCATTCAGGAGCCGTTTCGGTGGAGCGTCGATGCGGGAATGTGTCTTACAGGCTGATACGGGAGGCTCTGCTGTAACCCGCACACGCCCCGGGCCTGATTCGGGAAAAGCCTCAATCAGTAAGTGCACACACCAGAGTCGTGCGAGGGTTTGCGAACAGCCATGCAAATCAGGCTTCCCAGTCGTGAGCGAGCACTATGAAGCACTCTACTTTTTACTAGCTGTTTTAGATATTTTGAGCAATCTTCGGGGACAAACTCACAGATTCCTCGTCTCCTCCCTCGCTCCAGCCGCAGGGATTTTTCGCCCGAACACTTTGCACCCTCCCACGGAAAGTGCGATCTCCAATTCGCAGTTTCGGTCCGCGAGCATCTCGCTCCCGCAAAAACCGGAGGTCACTGGGATGCCAGTGGAACCTCGGCCGCGTCGCGCACAGGGGGAGGCGTCAGGAACGCCGGAGCGGTTTGCAGTGCGGCCCCGTCGGCCAGGGAGACCGGCAGATAGCCCCATGTGGGCCGCAGCTCAATGGCGATCTCAGACAGCCAGGCATACCTGCAATGGCGTCTGACTACATCAATGCATACCTGCCACAAGCATGCACTGGAAATTGATTTAGCGCATCCAGAGGAAAGGAAGAAGAAAAAAATAAACCGAAAGGCAATAAAAGCCCCTGTTACACCATTATCATTCTACTAGTTTTACGCTGCCTGTAAATAGGAGTAGACATTTCTGAAACAAACAAAATTGATTAGCTCCTGCTGAGGAAGAAATCGATACAATAGACAAGCATCAACGGGCAGCCAAATTCACCACGACGAAAACGGGGGGGGGGGGGGGGCCCTCGTCAATACCTGCGAGAGGCGTCTCACCCCAGCGAAGGAGGCGCACGGTTCGGGAGTTAAGGCTTCACACGGGTCACCAAACACGCCGCCGGTGGATTGGTTCCTGAAGGCTTATCACACATTAACGACGAACGAAGGACTTTAGAGGCCGTTCGCGGTGATGGAGCCGAACCGGCAGACTGCGATTCAGACGGCGCCGGCGCGAGCGCCAGCTGCCGTCGCCGGTGAGACGTAAAATCGCACACGGAAATAGACCTCATTATTTGGCCCTTAAACACGGGGCTCAGCTGGCTATATGAAAAATAAATCATCCAGCTATTAGGATAAAGGTTCATCAAGAACATTAGCTGATAGTACAGTCATGCAAGTTTGGGGAAGAAAAGAGAATTATTGCAGAAGGATGGTGCGGTGGAGATCGCCCAAGGGACAGCGAATACTTATAGCGGACTGTTTCGTTTAGCATTTACTTGCTGGCGTTGCATCAGGCAAAACAGAAATGCTGGCAAGGAAGAGCCGAGTTGCAGTCTGTTCGGTGCCGAGAGATCCCAGCTGCTCCCACCACGTCTCTGAATGCAGTTGGGGAATCAGAATTCGGAAAGAATCAGCCCAGGTAATGGGCGGCACCACCGCGGCCCATCAGCAGGAAATCTGGAGCTGTCTTGTGTACAGGAAGAGCAGCATGACAGCAGAATGCACCCAACGGTGAATAAACCATCACCATTTGAGCTTACAGGAGGCATGTAAATGCATTTCAACCTAAAATGCAACTCCACACCTTCCCCTTATCCTAGCGCTTAACGTGCTTTTTTTCTGCGGTCACTTACGGAGAGTCATCTCTCCATCCATCCGCTTGACTTGCCCGTTACGTTGGGCTTAGTGCTTTTGAAAAGCAGGATCCAGTTTTATCCAGTACACAGCACGTCACTCTGGGATCACGCCTTTCCCAACAGATGGTTTTGTGGGGACCTCTAAAACGGGACAGCGATAACCACAGACTTTGCCGTGATTTCTTCACCAGTGAGGGCTGATCGTGTTTGTCTGTGTGTGAATGCTTGTGTTTGGATTGACATTAATTTCTTGCAATTACACAGCAAGGATAAGCAGCCACGACCCCCGGGCTGGTAGGTTCAGGTGCGGTGTTCTGCAGCGGCCCTTTAACCCTGATCTCTGACGTTGGAATTGAGATGCATAAAACGGCATCAGAGAGCAGCACCTCCAATCCGCACCTGAACGTAGTCTGTGATACCACAGGCGCATCTGACACAGAAAATTCTTATTATGGGCTGTTCTGGAGAGGCCGACGTCTCCCCCGGCAGTATTTTTACATCCCGAAACACACAAACCCAAAGACACGGACCTGTCAGCGGGGCCTGGCAGACCGCCCCTGCCACAGACCTCTAGCACACACATATATTTTAAGTTTCCTTTCAACTGTGACTGTCACTCAGGCTCTGTCAGCCCTTTGTCGTCACCCCCCGCCCCCCCGCTATTTTTTATTTTTACCTGTGGCAGACTGTTGAGCTGCTAGTAATTGAGGGGAAGCAGCTGGGGGCTTGGTGGGGGGAGGAGGGGCAGACAGTCTGAAAGAGGAGCAGCATGGCCTGGAGGCAGAGCGGAGATCCTGGGGACAGCAGGCAGCCCTCTGCCTGTCCTCGGGCTCAGGCCTAGGACCGGCCCACACCATGCCATCAGGCATACTCCATACTCTTCATTACCCTGCCGAAGTCCGGGTGTAGTTTCAAGTTTTTGAGTAATGAATTAGGTGGAAGCATCTTATGGAGTATGCAACCTGTAACATGACAGGGCACATGACCCAGTGGCCACGCCTCCTGGTGTGGGAATGGAGGCGCGGGGCATTGCTATTGCGAGATGAAAGCTCAGGACGCACTGGGCCGCTTGCTGCGCACGACTGTGGCCATAGACACCATTTCAAAATTAAGGGTGGAAATCAAATTTGCCTGGTGGACTTCATGGAAACTAACGAATCCTCTAACTCAAATTTAAACAAAAAACAGCATCTTGCAGAGTGCCAGCCAAATCCCAAGGCCTGCAAATCCTGGATTAAGGGGCTGGGTTTAGGAGGATAGTGCCCTTATTTTGACCCTAGTGTGCGAGACTCATTTTGGCCTGACTGAGCACACTTCAGTTGTGAACGAGAGGTAGACACTAATGATTTCCACACACAGGAACATGGGGAACACAGGGAAATTGCCAGATAAGGATCAGGCAACTAGAAAATATCCTTATCTATGTCTATAAATACTCTAAATTTCCAATGAATGCCTTGCTGTATAATCAAGGTTTAATCTAAAATGTGTCTTCACTCTGAGGCAGATCAGCCTCATCAAAGATTTTGGGAGATCAAGTGAAGAGTGATTCAACAGCTGATGACAGAGAACAAAGGACACAGTGAATTTAGGTGGCTGACATTTCAAACACCCTCTACCATCAAATGCATAACTTAATGTATAACATATACGATTACAGCTTCATTCAAGAATTTTAAACATTATGTTTGCTATTTTTTATTTGGTATGACCAGAAAAAAAACACCTTCACAGGGAAGATATCAAAATATCAAAAAAGACAAAAAACTATTTTGTTAGGTTACTTATGGTTAAGGGTAGGGCTTTGTAGATGTTAAGGTCATCATGCTGGAATTAGAGTTTTCCCAATAGAAATGAATATAGAGAGTCCTCACAAAGATATAAATATCTTATTAATTGTGTGATATAATTGTGTGTGTGTGTTCGTGTTAAAAGACTTAACACCTTCTTAGACTTCATTTATGAACTTTTTACAGTCTTCTGCTCAGTTTCGGGAACATTCAGGTGAAACTCAGAAGTATTGCGTGACAAGCTTTGCAAAAGCAAAGGATATGATGCAGGCTGGTGCCACTTTCAAAGAAATGAAGCATGTGCCGTGGGAGTCGGGGCCTATCGCCACCGTAGTCGGGGGTGCAGGGGTGAGAACAGCAGCCCGCCTCTGGCCTTCTGGACCAATGGACAAAGATCTCCGTTTGCTCAGCTTTAGGGGCAATCAGTAAATTATTAATATGTGCAAATACCAGTTGTTTTCTGTTATAACGGTAATTTAAATGAATCTGCTCTGTTCTGTGGTTTAAGAAAACCCACAAAGGGTCAAGATGGTGCCTGGCTGGGCGAGGGGGGGGACATTAAGCAAGAAACCCGGGTAAGGGAGCGTGCAATGGACCGAATGGACGGCAAAATCAGGAGAAGCACTTGGGAGGGGTGACGCTGCCATGGAGCGTGTCTGAACCGCCCCCCAGGTCAGACAGAAAAGAGACGACAATTAGCAACGGCCACCTCTCAGTAGGGTGGGGGGGCGAGATGGAGATTGACCTTTTAAATGGTGTGATATGCTTCCAGATTGCAGGGGATGAACATAGATTTACGATCCAGATTGGAGCCCCCCCCCCCACACACACACATACACACTGCCAGCGATTCAGGGGAGATTATGGGGGGCTGGTGGCAAGAGAAAATTGCAATTTGACACATTTTAATTGTATTATAGAGTTTTTTAGCCCAAGTTCTGTGCTGCTGAATGAAGAGCTGGGAATCAGACGGATGACATGGTGGATTTAATCTGTCCTGTCCGTTCTGCATGGAGGCGTCTTCCAGGACCCTCTCGACCCTCTCGAACCCCGATCTCTGTCGTTTGTATCAGTGCCGTAACCAGGGCTGCGCGCTCATCCATCCATCTGCTCTGTCGAAATTAAAAAGGGTCCCTTGTGATCCAGCGCATGCCTGGTGCTCGTGAGCAAAACGCACAAAAAGTGGCAAAGACAGAGCGGGCAGAGGGTCAGGAAAGCTGGGGGGGGCGGGGGTCAGGAGAGCTGGGGGGGGGGGGGGGGTGAAGGGGGGGGGGGGGGGGGGGGCGGCCTGGCGGGGCGGGGGGGGACACCCTCTGGCTGGGAACGC
>JAABNY020000046.1:16449707-16469154 GCA_015164015.2 Brevimyrus niger
AGGGAGAACATGCAAACTCCACACACATGTAACCCAGGCGGACACTCGAACCCGGGTCCCAGAGGTGTGAGGCAACAGTGCTAACCACTGCACCACCATGCCGCCCCTACCCACGATATATAAGAAGCCCAAATAAATGAATGAATGATAGATCGACCAAATGAGTCGGAAAGCCTGTAAAACGAGAGCGGTGTTTCTTTCCGCCGCAGAATATACGCTGTTGATGGAGCTGTATGAAAAACACAAAGACGTAATTGTTAAAAAAGGCAATACTGTGGCCATAAACACAACCAGAGAGTTGGCTTGGCAATGAATTGCAGACAGACTAACTGAACTGAACTGCATGGTATACATTATCATGGTAATTTTGCGGGGATTCATTTAAGACACGTTGATGGAAAGGAACTCTCACTTAAGTAAGACTGCCCTGTCGAAATAAGTCAGGCTTTCCCTTAATCTTGCTTTGTGGAATACCCCCTAGTTCTTGTATGTAATCATGTATTGAAGTACAGTGGTACCTCAGTTCTCAAACTCATTAGAACTTGAATTTCTTCAAAGTCGAACCAACCAGTTCCAAAAAAATTACTTAGAACTCGATCTGAATCTCAGAAGTCAAACCGTGAATGCTAACCTAAGATAACTTGTATGCACTGGGAAATGAGTCACACGGCACATCTCTCAGTGGAAACAAAAGGTAAAGTTTTAGTCTCAGCCTCGCATTCGCTGCATGTGATAGCACCCTGCATGTTTACACTAGCTGAATACATATATTTAGACAGTAAAAATACATTTACAATAATAGACAATAACAGTAATTATTATATAATAAAATACATTTTAAAATAAAGATTTCTTATGAATTATTTTAATATTAACAATAAACCATTAATACAGTGGTAATTCGGTTACCGAACTTAATCCTTTCCAGATTCCGGCTCAAAACGTAAAAAGTTTGAGTTCTGATCGAATTTTTCCCATAAGAAATAATGGAAAACCAATTAATTGGTTCCCGGCCACCCAAAATTACAGCTAAATATTTTTTTTTTAACACTTAAATACAAAATGAACAGGATAAAACAAAAAGAAGATTTGTTTTTCCTAATGGCTTACATCTTATCAAGATCTTATCCCAACACGGCCCCTGTCCTGCTCCAATCATCCGCTCCTTCCATGTGCCACGCCCCCTCGTTAACCTCATGCTGGATCCCCATGTGATCAGCTGTTTCTGGTTGTCATTAGTCCTCTGTATTAAGTCCGCCTTTCAGTTTGTTTCCCAGTCTGGTCATTGGGTGCGTTTGGCTTAAAGTAATACATTCTGATCCTGACGCAATGCATTACGGTTAGATTGATTCCGCCCTCTCACCCGGCTGCACAAACTGGAACCGCATCCGTGACGACACACCTTTGCCCTTATTGGCTGAAGAGTTTAGTTACACGCATGACATTTTTATCCCAGGCAGTTCCGATGCGTAATCTGCCATTTCTCCCAAATGTCACGTAGAGCAGTGACAACTGGTTTTCAGTTAATTTACCTGGTAAAATAAAGTTAATAATAATAATATTGTCGTACCCAGTGGGACAGAACAAAGACAAAGGCGTAGATGTCAGGGTATCAGGGAATATGGGGTTTAATTACAGGTAAGGCAGGCAAAACGCAGATGGACAATACAATGACCGGACTAGGGAAACAAACTGAAATGCGGACTAAATACAGAGGACTAATGACAACAACCAGAAAAATCTGATCACATGGAGTTAACAAGGGGGCGTAACACATGGAAGGAGTGGACTATCAAGGCAGGACACATTTTTTGGATACATTTCTTTTCTTACTTTAAAAATCACTGTTTTGATAAATGTGCTTAGATGCTTTTAGTACAATATATGCTGTTTTTGTTTTATCCTGTTCATTTTGTATTTAAATGCTAAAAAAATATATGTATTTCGGTGTAATTTTTTGGGTCCGAGAACCAATTAATTGGTCTTCCATTATTTCTTACGGGGAAAATTCTATCAGAACTCAAACTTTTTAAGATTTGATTCGGAGTTCTGAACGGATTAAGTTTGAGTTCTGAGATGCCACTGTACTTTATTATAACTGCAGCCATTGGTGACTTGAGCTTGGCTGGCTTTACTGCGTGTCTTTATAAATACTTTATTGTATTTGAGGGTTAATAGAAAAGACAGACAACTAACTTTTAATTGGGCCGACTGTGGCAAATTATTGGAATTAAAACACTTCAGGATTATGGTAAGTGTGTGAAAAATCTCCTTAGCCATTGTGGAACCCCGACGCCAAGTCAATAAACGATCATTAGGATATATTGGAATGTAGGATTACACCCCATTCGGTAGTGACTGAAAGGTGGAGCATACCAGAAATGATCAGACTTCCTGTGCATGTCGGAGCAGTCAAATTGCATTTTTGTCTGTATTTATTTCTGTACAGAAAACAACACACATGTTTTTAAGTCAGGGAGAAGACTTTCAGTCCTTTGACTCATATGTTCCTGCAGTTGATGAATGTTGCAATAAGACTCAGCTTCAGCTGTCAGCCCCAGTGTCCGGCGCATGCCCCTTCCTCTCTGCCGTGCGGTACGTGTGTTTCCCCGGCAGAGACGACACACGCGGAGGACAATCACAGCCGGGCGGCGCATCTCCATGCTGCACACTTATTCTCTGCGTCAGTTTCTGAGTCAAAATCACACCTGGCAAGGTTCCAGATGATGGCCCTCTGCAACCCCCCGCGAACCCCCCCACCCCAAGCCTGATCCTCAACAGGATAAATATTCATATCACTGAAAGGAAGAGAGAGAGGCCCCTGGCTTTCAAAGAGTGGGCGCTGTTTTCACACTCGCTTCAGTGGCTTTTAGCGTCCTGTCTCTGGGTGATGGCCCGACACCTTAGCACTGCTGCCTCTCAGGGAGCAGCGTCTCTGGGTCACACCATCACTCCCCTCTCTCCCCCGCCTTTCGATGGGAATGTTCGCGATGCACTGCTCCGTACTGTACGCGCCGCTAATCGTTAAATCCCTCCTGCTTATGACCTCTTATTTATAGAGCACAGTGGAAAAAAACAGGGGTTATTAAATCTTTTCAGCAGCATGCAGTGGAGCCTGACTGCGCGTGAATCACAATTGCGATTAGTATTTCAGTTACAGGATTACATGGCCTCGCTCGACAGCGCCGAGAGTAGAATGGTCACGTTTGAGATAAACCACTCATTAATCCATTGGTGGGGGTGCGGGCGTTCAGCTGCAGAGGCCTGATGAGGCTGCATGCCCCATTCCTCTGCCAAGCCGGAAACCGCAATTTCCAAACCTGTAAATATCAGACAGGAGGGTGGCGACACGCCAGCACCCACTTCGACTTATTAATAATATTTACTCTGCTTTCAGAAAAAAATGCTGTCCACCAGGTCCGGATATGAGATAAAAGACCCTGGACCTGCCCTCCCCCTGCTGGCATGTTGGGGTTCGGTATAAAAGACAGACATGCTGTTCTGCCAGTACAAAATTCCTGTTAACTTAAGAGGAACGGCAAAGATAAAAAAAACCCGCCCCCCCCGCTACCCGCCATTAAAGTGCTCCCGTTTGGCTTGCTGCCTTGAGCTCTGGGGAAGGTATATTTTGTGGCCATTAAGCATCTCAGACAATCGGCGGGTAGGGGGGCGGAGGTGGGTGTTGTTACTCCCAATCAGATCCTACAAAGGAGGATGCGGGGCGGCCGCCTGTGTGGCGCTCGTTTACGAGACGCTCAGCCAGGTAATGATGACGGCCTAGGAGAGAGGAGGCCGCCTAGCGCCTGAAAGCGAAGCCACACTACGCTGTGGCTGCCTGCAAATAATTGGATCAGTGTGGGTGACATAGACTGTGCAGTAATGGTGAGAGGGTGTGCTGCATGTGAGTGATGCAGGAACAGTGGTCGAGACCCTGCGGGCCACTGAACATTGGGTGCCTGGCATAATTATTGTGGGGACAGCGGCCGGAACCCTGCAAGCCACTACATATTGGGTGCCTGGCATAAGCATTGCAAAGACGGCAGCAGGGAACCTTACGGGCCATTGCACAGTGGGTGCTTGGCATAAGCATTGTGGGGACAGCGGCCGGAACCCTATGGGCCACTGCAGTGGGTGCCTGGCATAAGCATTGCGGAGACGGCGGCTGGGACCCTGCAGCACACTGCACAGCAGGCGCCTGGGCTGAGTGATGCAGGGATAGCAAACAGGACCCTGCAACCCACTGCACAGTGGGTGCCTGGCATAAGTATTGCAGGGATGGCGGCTGGGACCCTGCGGCCAATTGCGCAGAGGTTGCCTGGGGTGACTGCTGTGGGCACAGCGGCCGAGACCCTCCGGCACTCTGCACCGTAGGGGCCTGGCGAGAGCAATGGTTGCGCCCGGGACCCTCCCGGCCACTGCACATGGTTGCCCGGGGTGAGTGATGCGAGGACGGCGTCCGGGACCCTGCGGCTCACTGTGCAGCGGGGAACTGACGTGACTGATGCAGGGATGGTGGCTGGGACCCTGCAGCCTACAGCACAGCAGGCGCCCAGTGTGAGTGATGCGGGGACGGCGGCCGGGACCCTGCGGCTCGCTGCTCAGCGTATCTCTGTCAGTAATGAGCTCCCATTACAGCTCGTGGCCTATGGGCTCGGCCATTCAGAGCGGCATTTTTCATCGTTTGGAATGCTAAATTATAACGAGGGCGTATGAGCCGCTGTCTGAATATGAATGAGCCGCCTTTGATAACACGCTCTGGCGTGAAGGGGGGACGTGGAGGCGAGACAATGAAAACGAGGCGGGGAATCACAAACCGACTGCTCAAAGTGTGTTAAACTCCACAGAATGCCATCTAATTGCAGTTTGCTCCTTTAAAGGACGCCACATTATTGTACTCTGCCAGTGTGAATAAATTTTTTAATCTATTACAACCAAATTCCTATAAGGGTGTTTATTGCAGCCAAATAAATATTGTGCTCTGTTAAGTTAAAACACGCACAAAACACAATGAAAGGCTCCCTCATACAAGCACCAATTTGTGGAGGGATTTAGGGCCCCGGGGAGCAAGCGGGTGACAGAAGACACTTAACGCCGTGACATCGCCGTGCCGGAACAAACAGTGACCCCAAGCAAGGCAAGAAAATGGCAACACAGAAAGACCCCCCAGCCCAAAAAAATGCACATTATGTAAGGAGAGGGAATGCTTTCCAGAACTGTTCTAATTGTTTAGGCTCAATTCAAATGAGTATATTTCATATGAAGTCTGTGTTTCTACATGTCATTGTATTCATTGAGCTCATTGTACATCTCATTGAGATTCTACGAAATCTCATTGTACTTGTACAATGACGATAAGGCATCTTTATCATCTTTACATTAAACCTAAGAGTCTGTGTTTATGCTCTGTTGTTCCCATCCACCCTCTCTTCCCCTCTGTTTCCACTGAGTTACACATTCAGAATTTCCCCACCGGTGAAGGTCAGCTGCAGCAGTATCTCTGGAGCACTGTGGCACCCCCCACAGCTGGGTCACTACCACACCGGGGCTCCCAGCATCTACCATTTCGCCCCAGGGGATCTGACGTTCTATAGCCACTTCAGCTCTCTTATAAATATTCTAGTATAACAGTATTTGGAAGCTGTTGCCGGCCGCCGGCATCGCTAAGCAGCAGGCAGTCTCCCCTATGCCTGTATACCGATGGCACAGGTTCTCGAAATCTGACCCAATAGATTTCCCTCGGAAGCCCACTGATTATTACCAGCAAGCAATGCAAAGGAGTTCAGTCTGAGAGGAACGGCCGGCCGCATGTTTGTAGATATGTGGTGGTCCTGCACCTGTTGGCACGCAAAAGCCTAAAACAGTTAATATCATAATACAGGAACCCTCCTCAAAGAGAAACAATTACCTTTTGATTTTGTTGAGCTGTTTCCTTGGAGGTCCTGAGTTTAGCTGCGAACCTACTAATTTTCTCATTTAAATTTCTAAACGTGGAGGGAAAAAGTGATGAATTAGGTTTGATGTGTGATTTTTGCTCATTAAGATTCACCCACAGGCAGTCAAAGCGCGCAGTGAATTCCATACGTGGGGAGAATTTCAGGATAATTCCCTCAGAGACAGAAAAGGGAAAGACTTTAACAGCTCTGGGCCATGAAAAGTTAAAAAAAGTAAACAAATAAATAACAACAGCCATATTTTGAAGGTGGCAGTGATTTGATTTTTGGCTCTAACTCAATTTTCTGTTACTTATGTATGTTGTCAAAATGTTCTCTGTGATTAGTCCATGACATTTCACAGGAACAACGAACCTAAAAGTAAGACGAAAATTTCTTTGTTAAATATCATTAAAATTCAATTGCACTGTTGAAAGGTAATCAGTTGAAATACTTTACCCAATAAACACTAACAGGATACAGATGTTTTAGAAGTCACAGAATTCACCGCAGTATGTCCCGTAAGTTTTATATTATTTTTAGCTTATAATCTGATGCATTCTTAGCATTGTCACCTCACAACTCTGGGATCACGTCCCTGCCATGGTTCCATGTGTGTTCCATGTTCTCCCCGGGTCGTCATGTTGCCCGGTTTCCCCCAACAGTCCAAAAAATGCTGAGGTAAATTGGACTTACCAAAGTGCCCATAGGCGTGTTGTGTGAGTGACTGGTGTGTGAGTGTCCCCTGCAAATCAACCAGTTTACTTGCTGCAGCGCAGGAAGCAGCTGGATAGTGAGTGTATGTACTGTATGTGTTTATGGTTATGTGTGTGAGTCGCGTCGCATCCCTCCAAGCGCTAACAAGGTCCCAGGGGAGATGCTGGCGAGCGCGCGCTGGGGAGGTAACAGCGCGAGCCGGAAGCATCGCTAACTGCTTAAACACACAGGCACGCGGAGTACAGCACTTGGGCGGTAAATCGAAATTATGATCTGAAGAGTATGCGCGTTTCTGTCTGCTTTAATTACAATTTTTGGGAATAACATTTAATCTATATCTACAATATTTGTATTTTGTTACAAGAATAACCCTTCCCTCTTTTAAAAATTTCCGTCTTTATAATAACCTGAACACTCGGTTTGTAAATTAGGCTACACGATTATATGATATAATGTTGGCCCATATGGTCTTATTATGTTAATCTGTGACAAATGGTAGCAAGCATCCTTAGAATAATAAACCTTTACACTAAAATATATATTTTATATTGGAGGAAAATGTGTTATGCTGAAGAATCACCGTGGAACGTGTCCTAAAGCAAGGTCACTCCGCTCTTTCTGCGGGTCACAAACTCCACGATGTTTCCTGACAAGCGCCGAAAAAATAAGTATGCTTTACAAAGCACGGCCTCTGGCTCAAAATGCGAAAAATAAAATTGCATTCATCAGAAATATTTTGTGCATAGATACGGATCGAGGTCCTTTTTGTTTAGGAAGGTAAGGTGAATTAAACTATTATTTTGATGGGGAAATAAGTATAATTCTTGTCTAAGGAAGCATATGTTTGTTTGTTTATTTACATGTCTTTAAAAATGGCTGGGATCGCTATACACCGTAGCGGACAGGAGGAGTTATTAAAACATAAAATCAATGCATCCAATTACAATTTTGTAAAAATGCTTATAAATGGTCATTCGCAAACACAATATTTTGATATGAGCTAGATCTATGTTTTATTAAAAAAAAAAAAATCCCGATTAATGCTGACTGTGGTCGTGTTTTTGAAAGAACAAAAACAGGTACGCAGTCAGCTGGCCCGTGTGTTTTCACTGATTTGCTCCCAGGCTACGTCATCATATCATCAAGCACGACACAAGTTAATTTTTCATTAGGGCGAGCATCCTATTCTCATAAACGGATCAAAATACAGCTGGTGGATGAAAATAAACTCTAAAAAATGAGGGATATCAACAGTGAGATCCAGATTCTTGTCACTTTCATGAAATATGTATTTTTACATGAATTATGCATAAAAATGACGTGGTGGTTGAAATTATACATAATGCATGATTCGCTTGGAAAAAAATATAAAGACAAACATCATTTTGCAAGGCAGCAAATCTCAGACTGTTTCTTGTAAATGACTGTGAGTGGTTTGGTCCAGCAGGCGGTGCAGCCAGCTGATTCCCTGAGGTTCCACGCTAACCTGACCTTTGCTGCTTGGCTGCAGGTAATATGTCATCACAAGTGCCTGTTTACTGCAATAATGCACACATGCAGCAATTCAGCAGGGTGGCTGCCAAGCAGGGCTTTGTAGGAGTCACAGGACCCCCCCCCCCCACCCCAAAAAAAAAAAAAGATTCCCCCTGCTCATAAAGACTGATCTCTTCCCACTTTCCCGTAATTTGACTTCAATTGGTAGATACACATCTCCAGTGGTTCTTGCTAGTAGCACAGTTAGCAAATGTTGGTCCGAGGCAGGAAGCAGGGCCACCTCAGACAGCTGGGTACCGTGACCAATGCCGCGGCCTGGGGGCCTGAAAGCAGGAGCGGGCACCTCTGAGCATTCCTGTGTTACGTCATTTCAAGATCAGTGTAATGTCAATTGGAAGTCTTTTGGCAATGCACATTGTTTGGCATGCAAATTAAACCACAACCAAGGGGGTGCTAACAAATAGGACTCACGCATGCACGCACTCATTGACATGCACACACACACGCATTCATCCACACATATACAGTGACCTGCACACACGCATGCGTGCACACATATACGATGACCTACACACACAAACAAAAGTGACTTGTGAAGGTTCACACACGCACGTGCGCACTGGTCTATAGTGACCTGCACACACACACACACACACACACATAGACACACACACACATGTATGCGTGGGCACACAAGCTACACACGCAAAACCATCTCGGAGCTGTCACTGTTAGAACCAGAATAGAGAAGCATTTCCAGGTCATTTCCTTCTTTATTTGAATAAATTGAGATGTAGTACAGATAAATCAAAAGAGATAAATCAATGCAGGAATTTGTACTCCAGAGAGAAAGAGCTGTGATTACAATAGCAGTTCCCACAACTTGAGAAGTCCGCCCCCTATACCCAGGCCAGACCCACCCACTCACTCTGCAGCTGTCAGCGGTGTCACTATAGATGCAGTTCAGTTTATGTCAGTGCAGGGCGAGATGACAGAACTGTATTAAATCACTGATATTGACTTCCGAAGCGCGGCAGTCTCTCATGAGCGAAGCACCGGCCTGCATCCAAATGGTGGTCGAGGGCTGTAGACTACAAACATCGCTGCAGACTACAAACCCGTGGCCCCCGGCTGAGTCACCGTGGCCCTTAGCTGACGGCCATGGCAGCTCTATCACCGACATTTTGCTTAAACTGAAGAAGACAGAGCCGGGAATGCTGATGGCATTGCAGAGGCTGAGAGACCGGCGGGCTGACGGACACCCCCAGGGAATGGCCCAATTGAGGAGCTTGTTTTCTGGCAAACTGGAGGCAGCAAACTGCAATATTTTTTTTTTGTTTTACAGATAAGTGTGAGTTTCATGAGGCAAGGGGGTGCCGAGTGCCCCCCCCCCCCCAGGCATCTGTGTCCTGCACTAATATCATCAAGATTAAACTCTATATTGTTTAACCCCCCCCCCTTTCCCATTACAAATCAGGGTACCATTAACTTATGAAAGGTTTTTAGAAGGAATCCTGGTAAAAAAAAACACAAGTTCTTGTGATATTACTTGACTGACCGCTAACCCGACAGGTACGGTAGTTAGACCTTTGGCTAGATACACCGACCAGTTCCTTCTGACATCACACAGGCAGTCTTACCAAAAATATGGCAAAATAGCCATAAAGCTCCAAAACCTCCAGCAAGACGCTCTGTGGAGGATCGCTGTCAGGTTAGGCTGTCTGCTCAATGCTCTCCCTGCAGAGAAACAGTAAAGCACCCTCAGATTCTGCTGAGGACATTGTGTCCAGGCGGCCTCATTCTGGCTTTGCTTGGTAAACTCCACTGCCATTTCTGCCATTCTGACTTTGTGGACAAAGCTTTCATCTGCAGTGAAGAAGTCGGCTCATGGGTGATTACAGGGGAACTGGACACTGCATGTGGTATCTCATCAGAGAGCAGCATCCCGGCAACTGGAAGCTGTTAAAGAGGCTTTGTCAATAAGAAAAAAACTTCTGCTTCTTCAAATGTTTTAGACTTTAAATACAAGTGCACAATTTTCAGACAATTGTTTGGTTTGTAGAAAAATGAGGGCTTGCATTTAGGTATTCAAGGTTATGCTTGGTCATCTCTGTTAAGCTTCAAGAAAGATTCTGCTTTAAAAATAAGACTAAATTATCAGCTAGGATAACTCCAGCCCATTATGATATGAATTGTTTTACATTTCAAAAGGCAATGTCTTATAATTAGGATCGCCACTTCACAATGCTGTCTCCATGGCAACGCAGTCTCACGTGGTTACTATGGAGTGACATGAGCACAGCCGTGGATCCATCCTGCACCATTTTATCTGGACTCGGGGAGCTTTAGAAGGTGTGCCATGATTTTTTGACCAGGAACGTTATCATACAAATAAATTTTAACATCTGGGTACTTTTTTGCCTCCTAAACACAAGATCTGCCTGTCCCAAAATAAAAAGTGAAACAGCATCTATGTAGCCTAACAAAGAAGCGGTTAAGCGGTTTCTGTCCCAATCTACTGATACTGCTGAGATGTGAAAGTGGGAATTCCCAGCATAATGGCTGATGACTGTGTATAAGCAGCAGCCTTCCTGAGGAATATTTCTATACTCCTGAAGTTTAGTCATCTAATGAATATTCAAAGTTACAGTGTCCTCAAACGAGGAAGGAAGGAAACTCTCCCACTCACACCGTTAATGGAACAGCCTTGTCTCTTTGTACTGGCACTTTGCTACATTATTATTATTAGTAGTAGTAGTAGTAGAAGTAAACTTAGAGTTTTATTTTGTTGTTTAGCCAACACTTTTATTTTTAAATAGTTATAACTGTGCTCCTTAAATAGCTGACTCAAAAGCAGCATGAAAAGGAACGCAGTTAAGCCAGCGGCCCTCGAAACGCCAAATCTGACAGCCGCGACATTAGTCACCATGCTGCCGGGTGGCTTATATAAAGTTCTCGGTAGTAAGCTTCAAGTGTTACAGCTGTGTATTTTACCAAAGTACTCCGGAGGTTTGAGGAAATCGCTTTAGCTGTCTAATTCTTTTTTTTTTTTTTGTGATTATAAAATTTATTGGTTTTAAGAGAAGAGAAGCAATATAAATGCATTAAACAGACAGCATACAAACACATTTAAAAAAATAATAAAAAATCATGACACTTGTGTCACAAAATAAATAGGCATTCCCATGCATACATCTAATGTGTAAAACAAAGACCTCATAACCTGAAATACTGACAGTTTACAGGTTATTCTGAATTGCCCTTGGAGGACCCGTGCGAGACTCCTCTGTGGACAGACCCGTGCGAGACTCCTCTGTGGACAGACCCGTGCGAGACTCCTCTGTGGACAGATTCATTTAAGAGTCCACTGTGTATAGGCTGGTGCTACTCAGTTTAGCTGTGGTTTCTTCCAGTGAAACAACATTCAAAAATATTCAATAAAGACCTGATGCCAAAACCAAAGGTGAATAGTAGCTTCTTTAGCAGCGGTGAAGCCAACAAAGACCATACATTTGTTATGCAGAGAAAGACTACAATAAGTATCATCATTCAGTAAATAAAGCAAGGGTCGGAAACAAGGTCAATACGAATGAGTTAGACAGTCAAACAGATGGTAGACGTGCAATGGAAGTTCGCAATGACCGGACAATCCGAGACCATATGGAGAAGCTTGCCTACAGAGCCACGGCAAAGACTACACTGCTGTGAGGCTCATTTTGCTTATAGGGACGCTTTTAGAGTGTATCAGCTGGTGAGCCAGACATTTCGATTTAAAACTCACCCAGACTGTTTCCCAATTAGGATGGAAATCCATCAATTCCTTTTCTCGTTTCTAGACTGAAGCAACTGGCAAGGGTTTCATAGCATGAGCAACTAGTAAACCATATAAAATCAGTGACCAGTTGACATAACATACCAGGAAACAGAGTGATCACATAACCTCCCCCAGGGGACTCCATAAATCCGCACTCCGTAAGGACGCACTCCGTGAGTCTGCACTCCGTAAGGTCGCATTCGGTGAGCTCACATTCCGTGAGTCTGTACTCCATAAGGTCACACTCCGTGAATCCGCACTTTGTGAGCCCGCAGTCAGTAAGGCCACACACCATGAGCTTCCGTACGTCGCCATGGAATGTTACACTCCTGCTAAATCCAACATTGAACTGATCTAGTTCAACACTGAACCAATCTAATCCGACACTAATGTGAAAGGTATAATAATACATGTTCAAATTGGGAACGGCCAGACCAACCTCCAGTCTAGCATGTTTATTCTGGGACAGATGCAATATGTAAAATCTATAAGAAGAACTTAAAGCAAAGCTGGAAGTTCATGCTAAGGACAGAGGTTCTACCATATACCGAAAATTGTAAGCAGCTGCATCTTCTTGGATCTACAGCAATCTTCTGCAAAGATCTTCTGTAGTTATCATGGTGAATCCTGGAATGTGAAGTGTACATTTTAACTCCTGAATAGGTAAAGGAGTCACTCTCTGCAATAAATGATGGTAGGGAAAGATTATCAATATTTTTTATACCAGGGCATTAAAGTGGACTTTGACCAGTTCATTTTGTGTCCTGAAATTCGCTTAAAATCTCCATCGAATAGTTGCATTTGGGGACCACCACAGCTGCTATCAGAGAGGCAAAGCAGAACATCATCTGCACATAGGGAGATATGGGGCCAGGAGTCCTGTATGACAACCAGAGGGATTAGCTGACCGAAGGAGCAAAAGGGGAGAAAGGTGACAGCCTTGGCTAGCTCCTCCCTGCAGCCCAAAGGGATCAGACATACATGGGCCAGTCAGTGCCGGGGCTGCACGGGCCAGGCATTGCTGAAGCTGTGCTTGAGCAGTATGTTTTAAGCATAGAGGTTAACTCCCGATCCAAATCCGAATTGCTCAAACACCGTCCACAAATACCCCCATTCGAATGGATCGAATACTTTTCCGGCGTCAGGCAAGAACACTGCTGAAGAGCCAGGGCTTTCTAATCCATCACGTGCTGCACTAACAGCCAGCCCCAGCATTGCCGATTTCGCAGATTCTTTAGCGGGACTCGGATGGGACGCAGAAATACCCACACAGTGCAGGATCGGGCACAGCTGAAGGAAGGGGATGCATTTGCGGGGTAAAGCAGCAGGGAGCCCTAAGCACCATGCTCACATTGCTGTGTGTTTGAGACACGTATAACCAATAGGGATAATGCAGCACACAGAGCAGCTTCCAGTGCACAACCAGGAAGCCGTGTGTGTCTGTGTGTGCTTATAAATATGACAGCCTGTACAAACCCAGGCTGTAGATTATCCCAGATGCTCGGACCACTGGCGTAGATACTGGCTCACCTCAGCCGACCCTGCCTTTGGAAATAAATCCACAGCAGACATGTCAGACAGCCAGTTCACTCTGCTTTTCTCTGCTGCTGGTGTAATTAAGTCTGCACTGCACTGTCCGCTTCCATATACACACTAGTCTGGGTTTATCGGATGACAGAACAGAACTGAAAAACAGTAACATGAAAGTGACCAGGTTAATTGGAGGGAAGCACTCATGTTTACCAGTGGAATCAGTTATCAGGATCAAATGTGAGGTTGCAGTCACATGGTGTTAATGGCGCTGTGGGCGCTCAGAGTTACCCCCCATTCTGTCACACTGCCCTCCCTCACTGACACAAACACGTAGGTAATACTTGGGTAAAGGACAGAGATGTGGAGCAGTGAGTGTGGCAGGCCAGAGCCTCTGTGCCAGCATAAACATGCCTGGACCAGGTCACAAATAAAATTAGACCCTGGGTGCAGTTCTCAAGCCCTGCACTGTACTGCACTGCAACAGTCCATAATGGCACCTGGGAGACAGACCATTCAGCTCCATTACCCTGAAAAACCCTTCGAGCCTCACTTAAGCCAAGCTTGCAGGCAATAATCGAATAACATCCAATCATAAACACCCATTAATCTCACCATTGGCTCAAGCCCCGACCTCACCAAACCCTCCGTGTCATACTTGCCACCTGTGGTTGGCTGCAGGTTCTCTGCCCGGCCTCGCTGTGTCACAGGACGGCGGGTCCTCGCTCTCCCTCCCTCTTTGTCTCTCCTTATCCACTCTCTTTTACTGCATCATTCATTTCCAGCCAAGTTCCTTGCTGACTTTCACACCCCCCCCACCCCACACACACACACACACACACACACACATACACACACACTTGAATCCACATTGTGCTCACCCCCCGGCTTTTTAATTCAATTACGGCAATAATTTGTTTAATGAAATCTTTCATCTGCTCAGAGGTTGCTACCCCATCAAAGAGGAAAGTCACATACTGTGGTCTCATAGTTAAATCAAATACACCTAACTCACAGTGGCTGTTTCTGTCGTTTTATGTGCCTGAATAAAACAGTTCTGTAAATGTGATACTGCCGGTAATGTTTGGAAGAAGGAAACCCAAGACTGAACAGTAATTACCAGAAAATGGCGGCCCTTAAGTGTTATCAGTTTGTCGTTTAATTGATCAAGACCCAAGATTAAACGTCCAGTAATGACTCGTTAATATTTTTAACTTAAACATAACTGGGATGTGCAAACGGAGAAATTTTGCAAAACCCAGAAACAAGCGACTGCACGCCTTCGGTGAGACAGCTGTTGCCCGCGGCCGCTGTCCGGTGAGTGACCTTTATCTTGGGAGGTATTTCTAAATCATCGCATTCGGTCACTCGGAGTTATTAAACAGCAAGGACAATGTGACAACGCAACCTGGGAGAAGGGCCGTTGTCGGGGGATTAAGCGGCCGCCGTGTGCCTCCGTGCAGTGAGGAGCGCAGCGCCGATACCGGCATTCATATACCCCCAACAGGAGATTAAGAGATAAAGCGGCGGCCCGGTCTCTGAACAGCCCCGATAATGTCGCCTCATCCCGTAAGGCGCCTTATTATCGCCCTCATTCCTAGCGCCCTTGTCGGCACTATCTGCTCCGAGGTTAAATGTCTGGCTGTTAAACAATACCGAGGAAAGGCTCGCTGCAGGAAGGAAAACTTGGGAAAATCGATATGTTGCAACACAATACTGTTATTACAGCTTTATTATTAAGCGTTGGAGTTTCTCTAATAATTAAATAATACCCGCGAGATACATATATTTTTCCAAGTGATAAACGCGCAGATTAAGCGCTCTTAAGCCGCAACACCATGACTGACTGGTCCGCCTCCGCCCTATACTAACCTACGTAACATCTTTAAATGAGACCGGCTGTATTACCAAGGACTCGTTACGAAATTATTTCATGTACTGTTTACTTGAATGAAATCTCTGCGAGAAAATACATTGATTTTAATTAAAGAGAACTTATTGTGCAGATAATTAAAGGTACAATTTTTGATTAAGGTCAAGCTGCTTCCAATTTAATTTCCTGGCGCAGCTGAATTACTTATACGGGCCGTCTCTCCGACGGTGAGGTAGCCTATATTCAGACAACATCCGAAACAATTAATGCCTTGAACGCTGATGAATTCAAGCAATAAAGGGAATATGCAAAAATAGGTTACTAGCCTGTAATTAAGATGATGGTTATTTTTCCGGTAACCTATATTCAAAGTCATAACTCATCGTAATGAAGGTACCAGCATTAACACAGAGAACAATATTATACATTTTAAACACCATATTTATAAGGTGAGATAACATTTCTGCATTTAAATTTATGGTATTAATTGCATATGCAAAACTATCATTCATTTCAAACCCATAAATCCGACAGCTTCGACTGAAATACATTAATCAACATCAAATTTCCTAAACCATTTCATGTACCATTTTAATTATTCCATTTTATGCTATTTTGAATTAATGGAAACTAAGATGTATTTCTGATGACTTTTTAAATTACGAAACCAAAAGGACTGTACAGCGTGCCAGAAAACAGTCGCGTCGCTGTTTGATTGAGATCCACTCATGTAAAGGTGCAAGTAAAGGCTGTTTAAGGAGCCGGTGCACTTCCACATCTCCCCGAGCTCACTTTAAAACACCCAAACAGATTTCAGGAAATAGGCAGCATGTCGTTCAGAATACATAAGTCAATAGCCTCGATTCCCGTATCGATCCGTCTGCGCTGCAGAAGCCTCCGGGCTGTGATGGGTAAAGTAGCGGGACAGTGACAGAGAAAAACAGAATGAATGAACGAATGATAGGAGTTGAGTACGATTTGTCTCCCTTGCCACCTCGCATGTACCGCTGGAAACAAATTACTGCAGTTTTAAAAGAAATGTGTATTTTTAAAAGGAATTATTTTTTCTAACCTGTATGGACATAGAAAACCAGAAACATAGCTCGCGTTCAGACGGAAGGGTGCTGAGTGTTTATACACCTCTAATTTTGACTGTAAAATCGTATTTTAACGTGGAGTGCTTGGTACGGACTGTTTCAGGGCTAGAAGAAGATGATTCATACCTGTAACGTCCTTTCAGAGATCACAATTAATTAATGGTCACATGACTGGGGGATCTAAAATGTTTTTAAATTAAAAAATAAAATAAAAATCCAACGATATGTCACAGAATAAGATTTATTAATGTCCGCCAATTGTACTGTCAGTCAGAGGTGCCTCAACAAATCTTGATTTGTTTAATTCAATTTTGCCACCGGGATCGCCAGTATTTGGAAAATAAAATGTTGCGTCCCGTTTTGAACCAATATGCATGGAATATAATTTGTCTCGTCTTTTTGTGAAATACAATCTAATTTCGTCCAGCCACAAGCACACACACAGACACACAGCACGGTAGACATCATAGGGCCACCTCACCATGTTAATGCCCCAGCGCACAGTGCCCTCTGTAGACGCCTTTAAACGAAGCTTTGCACTTTCCGAAGGCAGCTGTCCCACCATGAGCCAGTGAAATTCCTTGGGGGGGGGTACGTGGTACTGGGGACTCTCGGTTCACTCCTCCGGCCGGTGGTGTGGGGCATTTCCTGTCATCCGTCTGTAAGCTGGTATGTGAGTGTATCAAAAATACCACCAGTGCTTTGATATCACATCAATATTATTATCACTCTGAGTTTACCTTCAAAGTACAGCTGCTTCAGTCATTTTTCTATTATACCCTTTGTCTTAATACAGTGGAAACCTATTCTTCATTATTCCTTTACTTCAAAGCAACTGTTCTAAGGACACATCTTGTTGTACTATTGAAATGACAATAAAGAACTGAATCTTGACATGAAGGTTATGGGTTCTTGTCCCAGTGATGGATGGGCTGTCAGCTCACATATTAATATGAACATTTATGAGCTGGAGAGCTTCTTATGGTTGCCTGAGATCTCCTTCTAACGGCAATGCTCACCTGAGGTGTTGGTTTGAGGCCCAGGTGAGGTGTGGCCCTTTAAAGCCTCGGGTCTGACCTCAGGTGATAGTCTCTGATGAGCCAATAAAAATGCGATGATGTCATGTCAGAGTGTTGCCCTCAGACATCATTCGGTCTGACTCGAGCACCGGCCTCCCTCTGTTTACGGCACGCATGCGCTGGAGCACATGACCGCAGGGCCACTGTGATTGACCCAGGCGTCACTGCCAGCGCCTTAGATGCCAGTGTGACAGACAGGTCTCTCTGACAGGCAGCCGCTGGCATCAACACTGCAGTACATGTTGCCTCCTGGGTGGCGCCGGCCCCAGCTCAAGGTCACAGTCTCCTAGTCTGGGGTGTGGAGGACTGCAATGGATGGGGACATATTTTTTTAGCAGGGGGGGGCTTCAGGCACGTCTGTTATCCTGTGCTCGGCTTACAGCTGACTGGGGTTAGTAAGGCAGGTGGCATTTATGACATCCTGTTCCGAGCAGTGCCGCCCCACCCCCCACCCCCCCAGTTCCCATATCTTCTTCTGTTTCTTTCCACACCAGTGTAAAATGTCTCTCTAATTGACTGGATCTTTCCCTGCCGGGGAAGCGGCAGCACAGGAGTGATGCACAGAGCCAGTACGCAGCTCACGTCCCCGGCACCCATAGGGTTGCATAACACCAGTCAGGCCTGTGCGCCGTCCACACGGACCACTGTGGGTGTGATGGCTGCAGGCGAGTCGCAGGGATTTACTGCCTTGATGGAATAATTACTTGGGCAGGAGATCGGCTCATCTGCAATGGACTGGCATCCTGTCCCAGTGAACCTTGTGGCCTCTGCTGCCTGGGATAGGCTCCAGGTCCCTCTCCCAGACACCCAGCGCTGGATTAGTGGTCAGAAGATGGATGGATGGAGATCTGCTCAGATGGTGTCAATATAATATCTTCCCCCGAGCCGGTCAGCGTCTCTGAAAGCTGTGCTGAAGGCTCCGGGTGTCTGGGGGGAGTCTGCGGCTTCCGTCCGGAGGCGGGCCGGCTCTCACCGCGCTGTGGGCCGCCCACGCGGAGCCGCAGCCTCTGAATGCGCGTTCCCCTGCTGCTGAGGGGCCGGCTGCTCCATGGCAACCGCGGGAAGGTTTCCCAAGGCGCCCGCGGCGAAGACCGGTGCAGACTGATTGCACAGGCCGCAGCCGCCAAATGGAAAGCTCCGGTAACAATGCCCTGGGTCTGCTCCACAGAGCCACCTCCATTCACACTTAGTGGGGTCTGTTGATCCCCACGGTCCTCCTGTCTGTACGGGGCAGACGGCGGCTCAGGTACTCGGCTGGATCGCCACACGCGCCACTGCTGGCCGTCTCGCTGAACCGGAACGTGGTGGCTCCTCATTGGCTCACTGTCTGATTGGGTACTTCCTGGTGTAAAACTCTGCTCAAGTTCAAGCATCCAGCTGTGGAGCGTGAAGGATGTCAGCCTCCGTAAACCGACGTGCTGACCTGATCAGACCCGGTCACAGAGCCTGCAGGACAGTCTCAATATGTCCGAGCAGAGGGGATGCAATGTACTGTTAGCGAGAGAACGTCGCTGTGGGAGGGGAATGGAATGGATTTATTGTCACTGTTTAGGTAGTAAGTACAGCAAAAGTCAATTTTCACATGTCCCCTGTTACTCTGCTGAGAAACACACGCAGACGTATGAGCTTGGGGTTTCCGCGCAAGGATCACCGTTTATACAGAGCCCTCAGCTCCAGGGCCAGGTTAAGGCCTTTGATGGAGGGCCGCTGGAGTTAAGGCTGCTTGAGGAGAGCAGGAAGGGCCTTTATATCACTGCATTTATTAATTGGTGTAATAACTTCTGTATTTTCTCTCTAAAATTTTGACAGGTCTTCCTGTGCTGACATACTGCCACTGTTATATAATCTCCCCACCCAGCGCCCCCCTAAACCCCACACCCCCCCCCCCCCCCCAAACACCCCCCCCCCCCCCC